>JAOEHX010009202.1:0-19261 GCA_025448015.1 Bolborhynchus lineola
GAAAGAAAGAAAGAAAGAAAGAAAGAAAGAAAGAAAGAAAGAAAGAAAGAAAGAAAGAAAGAAAGAAAGAAAAAAGAGCAACTATATCATGACATTGAAAGGTAACAAATAGCTATTTAATGGCATTGAAAGGTTTCAAATTCAAAACTGGAAATGCTTTCTCACACTGTTACACAGTGCAATTAGGTAGGGGAGGTGCCATGGCATGTCACTCAAGCTATCAGCCTATTCAAGAGGGAAGGTGACATTTAAATAACCTTGAAAGTTCTTGCTGTCATACTCTATTAACAACAAAATTAATATCAGACTATCTGCATTGAGGTTTACTCTCTGTCTAGTTCACATCAGGGCAGAACTTTATGCTGCAAAGCAAATTACCCCATGTACAGGTACTGCCTAGATCTTGCATTTTCTGCTGAAGCATCCGTTCCTGGACACCATCATGATGATGGACAAAATGGAAGTTTCTCCAGTCTAGCACAAAAAAAGCTTAATTTTTCTGTCAGGAAACATAAGTCCTGTAAGGAGTAAAAAAGTCTACCCATACTATTAGAAAAAGAATTTCATGAAAATCTTCCAAATATTCTTTCTGTCTGTACTTCAGGTATTAATTAATTATTCTGTTAGACAAGGAAGGTAAAAATGTTGGCTCTCACACTGATACATTTAATATATTTCTGATTAATAACCCATCTACCTATAATTGATTTTGAAATATAAGTAAACATTCAAAGTAAATAACAGAAGCCTGCACATTTCTGGGACTTCCATCGTCATGGTTTTTGTTGGCTGTAGACAAGACTATCCATGGAAATGTCAATACTCTATTACCCTTCCATCATCTGCTTTGATTACCATTACCAAGCATATTGCAAACTTTCATCATGAAATGCCACTTTGTAGCTTTGATGAATCATAAAACCTTTTTGTGACTCCTTCTCCCACAATGTAGGAAAAATTCCCAATTCTCAATAGGAAAAAGAAAGAGGAACGGAAGCAAAATGTTTATTCCAAGAATTTTGTTTTGACGAAAATTTATGGTTGAAGTTCTTGGAAATGAAAATGTCATGACTGGCTTGCACGTGACAAAACAAAATGTCATGACTAGCTTTCTTCTCTGTAAAACTGAAAGGTTACATGGGAATAAATGTGCATGGAATGGGAGAGACAGGAGAAAAGTCAGAAGGGATGTTTCTCATTCAGCAATGTACTAGTAAGTGAAGTTTTGCGAATGTTCACACCACTCAGGGAAATGTGCCAGTCTCTGCAGTCTACCTGTATAATCAGTGGAAGGGGATAGATAGGAGCTTACTTTGGGAGGCTCTTCAGTCACACCCAAACCACACGGTTACGTGATGCAGGGCACTATAGAGAGGGTTGGTCTCCTGATCAGGAGTCAGGAACATGTAATGAACTCACTCTTTATCCAATGAGCATAGATGGAACCTGACTTAACATGCAAAGGGCAAAGTCTTGCAGGTTGGATGGAAGTCTGGTAGACCTGTTTCTCTTATGAGAACCTGAAATACAAATAAGCAAGGCTAGTGGTAAAACTTTGATTTCAGCTCTTCCACCTGCACTCTGATTCCTCCTCTCTTCTCATCCACCATGCTCCCTTATATGTGTATAAGTGATTCCAGTGTACAATAAATTACCCTAATCCCAAAAACACACACTCTTGTGTTACCTTCTTACATAGTATCAATGCTGGCATGAAACACTTCTCTCCATTCCCAGAGATTCTCACTAAGATAACTAGTTGAGTCAAACAGAAAACTCAAAACACACCAAATTTGAGCCTACAAGCAAGTTAGCATGTATGCGCTAAAGACAATGAATGAAATAGGACCTTAGATGACTGCAGAAACAAAGTATCTTGAGAATATATGAAGCTACAGATGTGAGGAATTTTTTTTCCAGTAAGTGTGTTTTCTTTTAGAAAGTCTTGGATCTAGTATAGCCAAAAGAGCTGCAGTAAACTCACATTTCCCACTTCCTAGCAGTAACTTTTGAAATGCCATTGCTGTTAGCCTGATTGTGCCTTAATAAAACTGAAAGACATTGAAGAAAACTGGGTTTGATTCTCCCGTCATTCCAAAAGAGCTTTCAGTGCAGATCCCAGTACAGTGTTAGGATATGTAGTAACCTGTGTAAACTTGAGATGATCTTAAAAGAGGGTGAAATGGTGCAGAAGGAGAGAATAGAAAAGAGAGTAATTGTCCAGCAGTTCCTGCCACAGTTAGTGGCAAAACAGAGTTTTGGAGGAACCACAAACACTATTCTACACTGTGGTTTTTCTCCTTATTTTTAAACTCTACCTTCCCCGCTTTTTCTCCATACTAAACAGAATGTGGGAAAAGATGGGTCAGGGAAGCCTGTTATTTAATAAAATGTATCCTTTGGATAGAAGGGAAAGAAGAATTAAAAAAAAAAAACCAGAACAACACCACATTTATTTATACATTTGTAAGCTCAGCCCTGAGTGTGCTGCCACATTTTGCTTTCTTTTTTTTTCCCTTTTTTTTTTTCCCCTCTTTAATCTACACTACAAAACTATTCTTCTGAAATACAACCAACATAATTTTATATCAAATAGGATCCTAAACCCAAATATAATTTGCAGATATTTTGTAGATATTCAGAAACATCAGAAATAATTCATTCCAACATAATGCAGAGCATTTAAAAAAAACACACCCTAACAACTACTCATGATATCATAAAATAGGCTCAGTTTGCATACCTGAGAATACCAGAGGGCATAATCCATCAAATGAGAATAATCCTCTGATGTGCTATAAACCCAAATTAAGGGAGTATAAAACCTATGTAATGTCACAGTTTTATATTAAAACATAAATGTTAGCATCGGGATGGATTTTGTTTTCAAGATACTGATCTGTTTTACATTGCCCCTGGGTGAGCTCATTACATGCCAGGTTGACTATAGTTTGGTTTGCGATGGATTTCAGCAAGCAGCTTTCTAACTGTATGAGGGTGATGATGTATGCAGTTTGCTCTGGCATGAAATCTTTCACTAGTAGAAATTTCCCAGCTTGATAAAGACTGTAGAACTCCCCAGGAAAACTGTGTGCTCACTCAGCCTGCACGGCTTCCACTAGTAGCAAAATTTTCACAAAGTATTAAAATCCTAGACAATGTGATGTGAACTACAGTTTGGAACATAAAAAAAAGTGTATTGACCCAAATTGATTGACATTAGAGCCCCAAACTGAATCTCCTCTTTAAAAGCTGAATTCTAAAAAGTTGTATACTTTTATAAGCATACTGTTATACTTGTACCTCTATAGCATATGGTAGTGCAGACAAATGAGGAATGTGGACCCCGACATGATATTAGCTTTGATAGATTTGTGTTATGAGGTACTCAAGCTGGTTTTCACCCTCTTCTGGGGATATCAAAAGTACAACAATAGCACAAAATTATTTATTAACTATCCAAAGCATGACATATTGTGCTTGCTTTATGACCTGCTTATCAGTTTTTTCTCTTCAGATTCCAATCCTCTACAATGTTGCAAGATCACTATGCAGTCTTTTCCTTCTAAAGAAAATTACCTAGATGGAAAATGAATGGTCTAATTCCCAACACAAAATTGTCCCTTCTGGGATTATGCAGATGTCCATCTTGGTATATAGATTCCCACAGGCTGGCAACTGAGATGTGAGTTGAGAAGTGCTCAACTTTGCCCTATCTGAAGTCAATGGTACTTTGAAAATTGTGACCAAAAGTGATATATATGGTTATCAATGAAATAAGAATTCTTCCAATTGAAAAACCTGGGAGTTTTTAACATTCATTGTTTCACCCCATGATTCTTCAGAGTGAGGTGCAAAAGGCAAGAGCAAAAGCAAAGGCAATTAGAGACAGAAAGAAAAAGAAGGATTAGGGGAAAAGAAAGGTGTTCTTTGATGGTTAATAGTTCTTTCAGTTGTCAAGTTTCTGATAGGGGTGTAAGGTAGGGGCCTGTTCTGGTAAATGCCAAGGAATCCAACCCACGGGGCTGAAGAGAGGACATCTTGATTCATACACCTGTGGGAATGTGCCTTGTGACTGAAGGTGCCCATCTCCACCTGGGTGGAACCAATAGCCCTCCTTTTATGACAGTGCTCTGATAATGGTGGAGAGAAAGCTTCTGAGCATGGACTTGGAGCAAGATGTCTGCATCTTCACCAAGGTCTACCTCATCAATGTTTAGCATGCCCAGTAAAGATGGCAACAGGCACGTGTTAACAGTGCAGGTGATAAGTTACAATAGATCTTCCCCCATAAATTTAATCCTATGCCATTGACACTGCTGGAAAACTCATTTGTGGCACCTCTGGTACCACTAGCTGAAAACAGACAAAGAGGGAAAGCTGTTTAGCAGTTCTGACAAAAATAGAAGGCTGAGGAAAAAGGTGCCCAGCAGGTAGGAAAACAAATCAGCATTGATACTCAGTAGTCGGCTGCTGAGAATGCATTCAGCTTTCCAGAATTAGCAAAATAATCAAACAGTGTTGAAGGGTAACAGAGGGACATCCAAGTGTTGTGTGATTCAGTTCCTAACAAATCAATCTATTTAGTTAAAATTTAAGCAATCTCCCATTCATCACTGTTTCCCAGTATTTCAGGGCTGGAAAGTTTTTTTGGCTCTTAGGTAACCTGAACATGCAATATGGAAATGCACTGTGATGTTTCATCTTTGCTTTTAAGAGCAAAATTCTTAAGTTTTCATAAATTCCTATTAGAATCAAGATTTTTTTAAGGTAACACCACTGCTCTGCACACCCATATATGGGGGGAAAGGGGTATGATGTTGTCTGTCATTTACAGGTGCATACATTTTGAAGTCAAAAGGAGCATCAAGAGTTACTGGAAGATGATACAGTCCAGGGAAAGCCTGTTGCTACTTTTCAAGCTAAATTTAATAGGAAACACATCAACAAGTTAGTTTCCTTTAAACACTGTTGTCCGGTCTTGCTAGCCGTCTACTAAGAGCTGTTAATATTTCTAGTCTGAATATTTTTCCACCTGTTATGTGGTTCTCTGTTAAACAAAATGAATGTTTATTAGAAATACCAACTACAAGATAAATACTAGAAGACTAATTATGTAAGCCTACAACCCGCTATTTAATAAACTAATGAGTTTGAGTTTCTTTAGTTTTCTAGTTAACAGGTTTTTTCTGTATATCAAATAATTCCCAAGGTACTTTTCTGAAGCCCACCAAAGTTCCAAAGAAATACAGAGGTATAGCCAGCCAGTACTCCAGAAGCAGCTGAGCATCTACTACAGAGTTAAAATAATCTTTTAAATTCTGTCTTTTCTGTACTTCTCTATCCAAAAATTACTACATTCATCTTCTAGAATATCACTTTGCCCTGGCGGAACACAGTCTCTACCTAACAGACTAATTTTTAGACCCACTGCTTTACCAGGGAAAGACCAAAATAAAATAAAAGATATAATAGTTAATTATTATTTTTGCAATAAAAATGGCATCCTTTCTTTGTTCCAAAGAGATCACATTTGTCTTCATAGAAACTAGAGATAGTAGATCCTCAGAATTTCCTTATATTATTGCTATTATTTTGTTACACTCTATTGTATGTTTTTTTAATATTAATTTAAACATAGAATAACAGCTGCCCATAATAGACATGCATAAACTATATCATGCTAAGTCATGTTATACTGATATTCCACGTACTGTAATGACATAATTACTGTAGGATACTATTTATAGACTATGTCTCAATATATCAAACAATTTCATCACCAGAAAACATGACACTTTGATTTTTACAAATAAACAAATCTTTAAACCTCTCATTTTCAGTGGAAATTAACCCTATTTTAATCTGTCCTGTGGACTGCTAAGGCTTTAACTCTGGAAGCTAAGTAATGTCATGAATTATCAGAAATTTTGTGACTCTTTAAGCCTCATCCTTGATTTTCTAAACTCCTGGTATAAGCCCTGATACAGAAGATGGATCTCAGAATTCCTGTACTTACATACTACTTTAGCTGAAAATTTCAAAGAATGTTGGCTATAAACACAGGACATAATTTACCCAGATTTTTGGCTGTCTGTGTTACTGGAGGTTGAGATGTTCATAGCACAGTAGAATAGGTATGGAAGCCCTGCTGTGTTTATGCCAACTTCATATTGCATCCTTCATTCTAGGCTTACTCATAAGAAATCTAGGAAATTGCTTTCACATGGAAAAGTAAGATGTTGTTTGCAGTAAAGAGCTAGAATTCAACCTGCTGGCAACGTTATTAGGATATTAGAAAACTGAAAACACACTGTTGGGTAGGAGATAGTCTACCATTATGCATCTTTGCTAAGAACAGTCTGAGAGCAACTAGGAAATATGCCAACTGAGCCAATGCACCTGTTTTCAGGTTTATTGAGTTTAGCACAGGGAAAAACAAGAGAAAATTCATAATGAAACAAGTGTAAGCTTTATATTTTAATGGTCTTTGCCGAAACTAGGACAAGCACCCTAGTCTTTCTTAATGCCCAGTGAAAGCTCAGCTCCAAAGACAATGAAGAGAATAAAAGGCTATGAAAGCTCATAAAAAGATGTCAAAGGCAAAGCCAAAGGAAAATATTTAGTTAATTAATTATGGCATGATAAACTTGTAAAAAGCCTTACAGTTTTGCCCTCTAATAATGCTGGTGACTATGCTATACCTACTCTGTACGTTAGAATAGAACAAGAACTCTCGAGTATGCTGATAGTTTTCTTTTAAAATAGCCTTTTTCTTTTCATTTGAGCTAAAGCCAAAACCTTTCTTTAGAAGTGAAGATTCAGTTTTGCTTTCATGACCTCATTTCACTGTCCTGTACTTTCAAAGCTTAAACAGCTGAATCACCTAATGAATTAAGCCATAAATATAATTGCATTTATTTCCTCTTAACAAATCATGGGTTCATAGTTGCAATTCTGCTAAAGTTTCTGTAAATCAAAAATTAAAGTCTTTTAAAAATGTTTTGATTTCTAGAGCAAATTCTGAAAGAAATTCACATTTTCTGATCAGAGAAAAATTAAATTTCCATAAACTGTAAATCTATTCTTTCCAAGAAGACATAGACATTCAAAGATTCCAAGAGGTGCTTAGGTTAGGGAGAGAATGAGATAAAGAAAAGTGTTTGAAGTTTGAGTGCTTTTATCAGTTCATAAGTCCAGCTCTAGAATGCAGTAAACAACAGTAAGCAGATTCTCTTTAATTCATACAGTAAATTATCCTTATATTCAAAATAACTAAAGCTTTCAAAAGGTTATCTGGCACCTACTTTGAGATAAAATGTATGTTTACAAAATAACAAAATAGGAACTTGAAGAAGGCTGGAGCAAAAAACCATTGTGGCATTGAGGAAGGACTAGGAATAGATCAATAGGCGAAGAGAGGCAAGCTCTTCTTGCTCACTGAGCACCAAGCTGAACAAAGGTAAAGGTGGGAGAAAGCAGTCTTACTCAGCTTGGCAGATCACAGATATCCCTCCTACAGACTCCACCTACACATATTTTTTTTTGTTAGGTCAATGCTTGTATGACGCAATACCTATGAGGTGGAATCAGGGGACCCTGGATGACAGCAAATGACCAGGAGAACTCCATGACACCAGGGGAGAGTGACGCATAGGTTGTGCATCTGTGATGTGAAAATGTGGCGATGGACTTGACATAAGAATCCAACACACCTCTTAGTATAGGATTCACTTGACATTCCCCTTCAACTCCATCAGCCCTTTGTTTTGTTTTGGCTTGTTTTTAAACACACACACATAAAATATGCAAAATTTAGGTCTCTATTAAACAAAAATTGTCCAGTCTATATCTGAAGTACAGTCCTCTGTTCTTCCAATGTGAAACCCAGTTTCTCTGTTTTCAGTAATGCTGAATGGTCAGAGATCTATTTGCTCATGCAGGTGATGTAAGAAAGAACTTTGTTTTGTTTACATCTTTCCTGCTATTTTTAGCCTAATGATGGTTGCAATTAACTGGATTTAGTGTCCTTTTAAATACTCACGTGTACAAAAATCTCCCACAGAAAAGCATAGGCTGAGAGTCCCATTGCCTTTAGCCTGTTACTCATTCTTCATATGAATAATAATTGCCTTTGTCCATCTTTCTAAAAAAACAAAAATTGGAAGGGAACAGTATATTTGCATCAGCTCCTTCTTCTAAAGTATATTCTCACTGAGAAACTCCATATGGCAAAAAACAAAACAAGAACAATGAAAACCAGTGTTATGCAACATCTATTAAAAATCAGATGAGTCACCACACAGAAAGTTGCCAGGCCTGAAAAAAACTAAAAACCTGCTAGCCTCACTATAGCAGACTCCTGAGAGCTGGAGAAATATTTGTTATTTTGGAAAGATGTTAGCAGAAATGGGCTTGGCATTTGCTGAATCAGCATTATAAAAAGAGATGACATTTGACTTTGAATATGCTTTCAGTTTAATTTCATATTCAGTACTCCATTTAAATGTTGGAACAGAAAGAACATAGAATAGAATCATAGAATAGTTAGGTTTGGAAAGGACCTTAGGGCCATCTATTTTCAACCCCCATGCCACGCGCAGGGACACCTCACACTAAACCCTATCACCCAAGGCTATGTCCAACCTGGCCTTGAACACTTCCAGGGATGGAACATTCACAGCTTCCCTGGGCAACCCATTCCAGTGCCTCATCACCCTCACAGTAAAGAATTTCCTCCTCATAGCCAATCTAAACTTGCCCTGTTTAAGTTTGAACCCGTTACCCCTTGTCCTGTCACTAAAGTCCCCAATGAAGAGTCACTCCTCAGCATCCCTATAGGCCCCCTTCAGATACTCGAAGGCTGCTATGAGGTCTCTACGCAGCCTTCTCTTCTCCAGGCTGAATAGCCCCAACTTTCTCAGCCTATATTCACATGGGAGGTGCTCCAGTCCCCAATCATCCTTCTGGCCCTTCTCTGGACTTGTTCCAACAGTTCCATATCCTTTTTATTTTGATGCCCCCAGAACTGCACACAATACTCCAAGTGAGGTCTCACGAGAGCAGAGTAGAGGGGCAGGATCACCTCCCTTGACCTGCTGGTCACACTCCTTTTGATGCAGCCCAGGATACAGTTGGCTTTCTGGGCTGCGAGCACACACTGAAGCCGGCTCATGTTCAATTTCTCATCAACCAACATCCCCAAGTCCTTCTCCGCAGGGCTCCTCTGAATCTCTTCTCTTCACAACCTGTAGCTGTGCCTGGGATTGCTCCGATCCAGGTTAACAGTATGCCATTAAACTTGGTCTAGATGAAGGTGTCCCTGCCCATGACAGGATGTTGGAACTTTGAGGTCTCTTCCAACTCAAACATTTTTGTGATTCTATGATTTTAGAACTGAGTTAGGCACATGGTCTAGAAGGTTCGTGGCCTTCACTAGAGCAATACACTGGCAATGTCACCAGCTGCCTATACAATTATAATGGTATTTACAGACAAGTAGGAAAAAAAACAAACCTTGATGGACAAAGGAGTGCATTCCTGCTTCCAAAAGCAGAGTTGAAGGGCAAGTTTAAACTTTGTTGTGCTCAAGTACTGTAGCCAGAGCTAATAAAGCCTTCTGCCTAAAGAGTGTGCTATTTTCAATCCATATATGAGAGAGGTTATTTTAATTTCAAATTAATATTCAGCATTACTAAAATGAAGATATGTAGACTACAACTGTTGTCTACAGTTTAAAGCCTCAGTTTTCTCACCATGGGGATTTAAAATTTATTTTTTGAACAGTGCTACATTTCTCTATAATAATAACAATTGCCAGAAATCACACATTTTAACTGTGTCTTGAAATAGTTGCTTTCTGTATAGGAAGCTAAAAGTTAGTTTTTGCCAGTATAATCATCATATTCCAGTCTTCTTGTCAGTAACTACAGCACTATCTATCTTATATAACAGAATATTTCCGACAGCTCCAGGAGAGATAATAGTAATACTAGTCAGATAACATCAGAGTCATTTATCCAACATTATTTCATTCATCTTCCACTCCATCACTGCAAATAGAATGAAAAAAGGTCTAAGCTATATAAAAATTTCCAAAACAAGAAAACTTGCTTATTGTATCTTCATTACACATGCAAAAATAAATCTCCTTAATTTATTACTCCAGCAATTTACCATGAGTGACATGTCAGATTCTTTAAGATCCTTTTAAAATTTGGCATCTCTTTTAGGATACAGAGAGGAAAATGCCTGAGGAGTCTGAAAGTTCAAAGTTTTTTCTTAACTAAACTAATGATTTAATATATCTCAATTGAAAGGCAAAAGTCCAGCTGAAAAGATCAAAAGATCATCTTAATGGAGAAAATAAACCTACAGCCTGGAAATGCATTAGCAGGAAATCTATTTCAAAATGGAATTTGGGTGGTTTTTTTTCTTGATTTTTTTTTTTTTTTTTTTTGGTTGGTTGGTTTGGTTTTGGCATTTGGTTTTTTTCAATCAAGCATTTTTCAAGTCTAATGGGGAAGATAGGGCTGTACACTATGGACAGCACTGTTATGCTTTTTGGTGCAAAACTACAAGGCTAGAGCTACAGAAGTATTCCAGTATGATTTAAAAGCAACGTATTACCACAAGTGTACAACTGTTTAAATACATGACACTGAATATGTTGGCACTACATGTACACTATGATTGCATTCCTTTTCCAGACAGGTTTCTCCACATTTCTGTTCTTGAGAAAGAAGACATGCAGGAAAATTAAACACTTCTGTTGCTAAAGATATCTTTTTCTAGATGGAACCACTGGAAAGATTACACATAGTTTTGTTTCTTATTTAAAAATGCCCAAGTCAATTACCAGTCTGCTATAGATAGTTTTCTCATGAGCATATAAAAAAGCATGCTGTCGAGAAGTGCAGTGACAACCCTGCAACAACAATATTTAGGACTGAATTTGTGCACTGAATTATGATTAGAGTTGCTACTACTAGCTTCCATGGCACTTAACAAGCATCTACACTCTATGAATATGTATCACTGAGCCTAAGCTATGTAATGGGATGCAGACAGCGAGGTACATGGGTACTTCAAGCAAAAGCCCTGAGCTTCCTGGAGACAAGAGGAGCAATGTGTAACACATGGCTTTCCCTTCCTTGTCACAACTACTTCCTACTATTTACAAACTAGAGACTTGTTTTTGTTTTGCATTTGATTGCTCTCCACAATTCAGAAGCAAATTATTGTCTCCTTCTTTTGAGCACCTGGTCTTCAAAAGCAATTACAGAAAGGATAGTTCTGGCTTTTCAAAACATCAGCTGAGCAAGAGCTCTGTAAGACTTACAAAGAATCTCATGGCATCTCCTCTGTTTGTTGCTTGGAGTTTCACCAATTTAGGAGTCACTTATACAGAGTGGAGGGTTTTTTCCATTTTCATTGAGACATTATTTGAGAAGCAGAACCCATGGGTAAGACATTGGTTGTCCCTGTTCTTTTCAGATCAAAAACAAGTATGTTCTAATCTGGACATTTTCTAGGCCAAGTTTTCACTTAGATATATGATAACAGATAACTCATTCACTCAAGTGTTTATCTTCAAAGCATGTTGCAAATACAAATTACTTTCTAAACTCTTATCATCATATTAAGTGATTACTTTACAGGTGACAAAAGTGATTCAAGCATTAAAACTTTGAGCCGATAACTATCTAAATTCAGAAACTACAAGTTCAAATTATTTAGTGACTTGAAGCCTATGCAATTCATCCAGAAATTTGCAGTCTTTCAGTGACAACATGTGGATGAAGGCAGAAAAATCTTTTGTTCAGGTGATGTGTTACTTATTCACTGATACTGTCATACAGTTGCCAGCATTCACTGATACTCACTCACTGATAGTCATACAGTTTCCAACAAATTAATGCCATAAGTAACTGCAGAAAGGAAGACTAGCTCACATACTGACTACATCCTGAGAAAAGATGCATCAGCTCGAGTTAACATACTAAAGCTACAGTACAGGAAAAAGTTTCATTTTCAATATTATCATGAAAAGAGGTGATAACACAAAATAAGTTTTTAAACTTACTCATGGCATACATTCAGAAAGATTCATGCTAAGAAATCTAAATATTTCTTTAGTATAGAATATGTTCTGGTATGTTGCTGGGAGAGGTAATGTTCACAATGCAAATATCCCAGTGGCAGCAATAACTTTAATTAAATCAAGGGTGCTTAAAACTAATTAATTGTCAAACCCAGAGAAACTTGGAAGTACGTGCTGAGGGCTGCCAAACTCTGAATGCAGACTACAAAAAAATACGAGCAAATTATGTTTTACCAGTGCAAGACGAACTGAAATTTGGGACTGCAAATTATAACTGCTCCCAGGAGTCAGGTTGTATGCAAGCGCTACGGATATAAAGGTCATCACTACTGTTGATACAATATTTTTTAAGACTTAATTGCAATTAATAATTGTTTCCAGAGTGGTAAACAAACTATTTAATTAGTCTGTCTCTTTTCAATTACAACCTACTTTCATAAATGCATTGCAATTTACTCTGTGATTGAAAAGACACTAGCAAGTATTCCACAAAAGTAAACTATTAAAATCCAATCTGCAATGAGGATTATTCTTTCTCAGTCCTAGGCTTAGAACCTGCATGACATCATCAACTGTTTTCTGCACTTTACCTATAAATAGAAGCTTGCTTCCATTTCCATACCTGAGCTGGCTGGCACAACTCCTTTTCTAGGTGGATGTAACATGGCACCTGTACCTTATGGTAGCCCTGAGCTCTCCAAGTTTATTCACTTCAGCACTGGACTTGGTGCCTGTACCTGCCTCATTACTTACACCACATTGCTGGGGACCCTCAGTGCAATAGTCTTTCCCTGAAACTTCCCTACCTACAGATCCAGCTTGGTCTGAGATACTGGTATTTTCTCCTAAAGTCTGTATGCATTTTTATGCAATGATAAAGTCTTCCTAAAAAACCAACATGCTCCTTAAAAAAAAAAAAAAAAAAACCAAAAAAACAGACAAGAAAAAAAGAAAACAAACCAGCGACAACAAAAAAACCCACAAACCCCATAAGTATTAGAGGAAAAAGAAGTAAACAGTCTTATGTACATACTTCCAATATTGATGGTAACCTATGCAGACATACTTCTGATACTTTAGACAGTCTCTCTGTACCTGTTTGATATATACAAGTAAAGGATCTTTCTGTAGAAAAAGCCTTTCAATGCCTTACCAAAGGTTTTGTTTGTTGTTTTGCTCTGGTTTTGCCTTTGTTCTTCACTCTGTCTTGCCTTTGACTCTTTTGGTCAGAAAACATTCCTGCAGGCTGCAAAAATCTTCACAGCTCAAAAGCACTGTTGTGACTCTAAAGTAATTGTAATCTGTTTGCTGGTTCATTTTTAAAATGTATTTGTCCTTTTCAGTTTTGCTAGACAACTATTTCCTGAACTCAGTCACTGTGTTCACATGTGAACTGCCTTTTGAGCAGGCTAGTTTCTCCTGCTCAAAATTGCTCCACTGTACTTCCAGATCCAGCACAAGTATTTTAGTCAGTACTGGTTTTCTGTACATGTTTAGAGATGTCCCACTGGAGTATTCAGTCCAGAGGTCAAAACTTTTGTATCAGACCATAGAAAGTTGCTTTAGAAAACCCCTTAAAAAACTCCGGAAGGGACAGATATCGTTCCGTCAGCTCCCAAAAGGCTTCGTTTTCCAAGGCATCTTCCAAGATCATTTTTGCAAGAGAAAACGACTCAATAGTAACCTTGCTCTTCACAATAGGACTATAATAGTTGTTATACCCGCAAGTGAATGTAAAATGCAACTTAATACTTAAAAATTTGCTCTAGCAGAGGTGCAGTCACTAGTCTACTCTAGATAAATGACTCTTTCTGTTTCAGCAGCTAAAGCCCCTAACAATTCCATTTTTTCCACATGCTCTGGCTCGTTACTACATAAATATAATAGATATCTTTTGGGTTTTTTTTTCATGATGCTGAAAAATAAGATTTGACAATATAATAATGACACTTCTTACTCAGCATACATATTGAAATAAGAAATTAAAGGAAACTCATCTGGGTCATTCTGTAAGGAATAAAAAATATAGAGGAACTTGATTTTTTTGTTAAACCCTCGCAGGATAAATCCTGTGGAATTTTGAGCCCATTTAAACTGTGGAAGACTTGGAAACACTGACAACCTTAAAACATTGATATCAACATCTGCTGTTTCCCAGATTTCCGAAACCATTGGGGCATAGGCTGCTTTGAAGTGCCCTCACTCTCTAGGCATCCAGAGCTTTGTGACCATGTAGGCAAGAAACACAGACTGGCCGGACAGAAGGACAGCAAAATCGCCATGACTGGTATTTTATTAGAGCCCTAAACTATGTGCAAGGAACAGTTATGGATCTCAAAGAATTACTTATGCCTGTTAGCCAATAGCTATCCTACATAAATGAAATAAGAACTCTCCAAAGCAGGTGACAGACCTTCTCCTAACCACAGAGTTATATTGGTTTGTTCACTTTTCCTCCTTTCCAAAGGCTGCTTAACAAGTCTTGAAATGTTTTCTGTACCATTAGAGTGCTCAAGAACCCAGGAAAAGAATGTTCTGTGAAACCCAGACTTGGGAGCTAAGCTGTAGTGTTTTAGAGAAATGATATGGTGTGGGGCCGCCTCTTGTCTGTAGTTCACCTTTAACTTATATATTGGGTTGTGAATAGGGCACTTGTCTTCATTAAAACTCATTCTGATTCTCTCAATACATACAATTAAGTTGTAATTAGTTTAGTTTATTTAAAAAACAATACCTTGTTGAAACTCTAATAACTTAATTTGGAACTGGGGCATAAATTTGACAGCTACCAAAAAATTAAGTAATTGGAACTCTAGCAAGCCACTAGACTTTCTTTCACTCTTCTGTTGCTTAAAGACTCAAGAAGTGTGTTAGAATTAGTAGTTATGAGAGATTAATATAGTCTCATTGTCATTTCTCTCTTATTGGTACTTAATGAGATTAGATGAGAAATAATTAAACAAAATAGCAATGCAAACCCCAAAGGGAATAATAAAACTGTAGACATTTCACCAGGAATCTTAGAAATCCTCTGTCAGTTCTGGGTTAAACTACCAAATCCAACATGCTTTTTCAGAAAGTTAAGAAGGTCAAATCCTTTTCTGATTTGTCTATTTTCCTACTATGTCCTTAAAAAAAAAAAAAAAAAAAATCAAAACTGATAGAGCTTTCCATGTTGCAAAACCAAAAATGAATATTAAATTATTAAGGTGTTAACATTTGAGGAATGAATCTTATATGCCAGGTATTTCTTTTACTTCAGACTCATGAATGCTACCACAGATGCCTGTAAATCCATTCATGCACAGACTCTTCTTAGGAAATTACATCAGGAATTATGCTTCACCAAGTAGCAGATGCAGTGACGTGATCTAAGCAAAATGGTTTACTTAGTCTTTTCAAGTAACCAGGCAAGGCCTGTCCATGTTTTTCCTCAGTTTCCTAAAGCCTTTCTTCTGAAAACAATTTTAAATAATTAATAAATCCAACTGAATTTTCAGGCTGCTCATAGATGTATACAACACTCAGCAAAATAAATTTCATGTTCCTCCTTTTGTGAATTATTCAGCTTTAGTGAAATCTTTCTTGAATTAGGAAAAAATAATGTTTTTTCAGTAATTTTATTCAGATATGCAGTATTGCAACAATAAAACTTTGCCCTCAGGATGTAGGCTAATCCAGGCAGGTTTTAAAAAAATAAACCAAAACTAGTATCAAACTGGCACTCCTGCTGTCATATATGTGCATCTGAACATACATGAATTCTAATGACACTTTATTTGTAGTATTTCTAAAAAAGTATCAGTTGAAATTCATGAAAAATTAAAAGGGTAATTTACACAACCAAGTTGTAGCAGAAAAAAAGGCAATGTCATAGACTAACTGAAATAGATAATATTAATAGCATATTCGTATATCTGTTAACAGAAATCTGTATCTGGAAATATACCCTTATACAGTATATACTCAAGGCTTGAACAGTGTTGGACTTTGATTTGAACTATCCATTTCCAACAAAACACACATATTATAGTAAGGGCAGGCCAGTTTTCAAGTTACATTGCTGCTTAGCCTCAAAAGCAACTTGGAAGAAATGCGTTGAAACACAGAATTTAAATAAAGACTATTACCCAGCTCATAAACACAGTAAGGCTGTCCCAGTCTGTGTGTTATCATTATGTAACTAAGTGGACTTTGGAGGGGCTGCAATGAGTATTATATATGACTCAAGAAAAAGAAAGTGAACTAGCATGTGTTGTCTCCTGGTCACCATAGGTATTAAGTGGAGGAACAAAGATTCCAGAAAACAGTAAAAGAGGACATAGACTTTTTCCAGAATGGCTTAAAGCCAGCTAGTGGGAAACACATGAGAAAATTTCATTCATAGCTTCATATTAACTTTATATGAAGCATGAGATGAGGAAAAAATGGCCAGGAAAAAGGGAAAAAAATTTAGAGGATCTCAATAGGCTGTTATTATTACTAAGAGAATCACTGTTACCAAGTGAAGCTGAGATTCAAATCTTGCAGTAGCTCAGCATCAGTCATGAAGCTCCAAGCCCAGCTCTTGTAAAAGAGGCTGTTAACCTAAAATTGGATATCTTATCAGTCAGACACTGTGAGACAGACATGCACTGTAAGCATCAGGAGAGTGACTGTGATAAGGTAGGCTTAAAACATTTCGATCAAGATTCTCCACTAGTGTAATTCAATTGGAAGAGTTGATGGAACTACAGGGAACCAGATAAGCCAAAGAACTGCCTTCTGAAGCCACACATCTTTCTCCTGATTTGCACGTAACTGTGGGGAAAGCCTTAAAATTCTTAATTTTAAGCCTCTGAAGTAAATATAAATTAATGATGTAAGATCTGCTATTCAGAGAGAATTCATTCTGTTTCTGGGCTGTCCATTGTGTGTAACAGACCTACAATATAATCCCCACTGGACACACTTTTCTAAGAACTTTCAGATAATTCTTCTTCACAAATTTTATTCACAAATGTGTGAATAAACCAAGCAGCAAAATCAAGAATACGGGTAAGTGAAGAAAAACTTGGGGACATCTTTATTTCCTGAGTTTGAAAATTGCCTTCTTTTCTCTTGCATCCCTTATCCAACAGCAACTCTTACAATGAGTTAGATTTGTTTCCACAGAATCAATCATAACCATGGTATATTGAATTTTGAGAAAGTTTTATACACCAGTACTTATTCTGTAATATAATACTGCAAAATGGATTATTGCCAGTGAAGCTGGAATGATACTGTCAGATATTAGAAATGAGCCTCAGTTAACTCATCTGGAAGGTTTAAATTACAGGTTGAACCCATAGGATAAGTGGGTCTATGGCCACTTTCAACAGACAAACAGAGGCCATCCTGACCATATGGAGGGTGATAGTCCCTGCTGGCTCACAGCTTTTTGTCCCCAGTCACCCGATGATTACTTATTTTCAGCTGAGGAGACTGCTCATGAGAAATACCTGGCTGAAGTCTAGCCAAACTAGAAGAGCTCTTATCTGTGAGAAGTATGAGATTCTATAAATAAAAGAATCTGGGGTTGCTGTTTTCATAAGAGTGAATAAGGATGATGTCATTGGCACAATATGTGAACAGAGCAGTCAGCTTTTCAGTAATACAAAGTGACAGTCAAGATAGCTCCCAAGTTTTTTATACATTTATTTTTGGAACAGTATATAATCACGCTTTGCTGGTATTCAGGCTAGGAAAGCAGAGTTATTCATTAAATATATATGTTCTGCAAGCAAATAACATTGGCAGTGATATTTTAGCTAGTTGAAGAAAGCAAATAAAGCAAAAATATTGTTTCTCCCTGTTTTTAGTTGAAGTTTGCTTTTCTGCTTTCGTAATAATAATAATACTTATCATTCACAAATGAACTATACTTACTGCCATACTTCACAATTATATACCTACAGTTGTTTTAAGACATACCCACTGCTTGATATATCTTTGATGGATGAGATAATCTCACAAAGCCACCCAAGGGCCTGAAAATCATAACTGAAGTGGACAAGGAAAACCTGTTTGAGGCTTTATTCACACTCTGCTTTCCAAGGACTTTAGCCTGCTCTCTCTGCCCAGCTCAGACCACTTTCTCTGCTTTTGCCTGGGAGGCAAACTGAGCTTAACATAATGTTTGTATTGAACAAACATTGGTGGTGCCAGCCCAGCAGCTGAGCGCCTGTCTAATACAGAGAGGAGCAATCACAGATCCCAGAGCTCCTCTTTCAGTCTTCAGGCAGTTTATGGGATACCTGAGCTGGAGGTAGCTGCCAGCTGAGCTAGTTTCTGAGGCTGACCCTCAGCTATGGCCAGCCTCTCATTCAGTCCTAAGCATGTCATCAGGCAGGCTGAGCTGCCTCTCCTCTCCTATCCAAGGCTGCAAAACCTTCCAGCTGCCACTGCGCAAGTACCAGGGCTTTACAACTGAAATTGGGAAGCAACCCAATGTACAACTTATACAAATTTGCCCAACATCCCTGCTCTAATGAACAGAGACTGAAGCACTCCAGTCTTCAGATAAATATGTTCTCATAGACTTTCTGAGCACCCAGATTTTGAATGCAGTGAATCCATGTACAACGGATTTTATTGGGGAGCTATCTTACTTTCTCCTTTTAGGTCATTAAAATTATCATCTGAATTGAATTGTGAGCAAATACAACCAACTACAAAAAGCAGCTACCTCTTTCCTCAGGCCTTCTCTGAAGTTATTGTTCTCCATAATTCCTTCTCTGATGTCTGAAAAAAACAGAACGAAAACAGGGAATGATAATCATTGTCCAAATCCATAGTAACAAACAGTCACAGCAAGGCCTGTTTGCCCCTATGAACTTGCCATTCATTCCCTCTGAAATGTCACCAAACGGACTGAAAATCCTGTTTCTATTTTTAACAAATGCAGCTTGTGAATGGGATGCAGAAAAAACAGATGCAAGCAAGAATAAAAACATAGGGGGCAGCACGCAAAGAGTTGTGCTCAATGGCTCAATGTCCAGCTGGAGGCCAGTATCAAGTGGTGTCCCTCAGGGATCGTTGTTGGGACTGGTCTTGTTTGACATCTTTGTTGGTGACATGGACAGTGGGATTGAGTGCACCCTCAGCAAGTTTGCCAATGACACCAAGCTGAGTGGT
>JAOEHX010009203.1:0-11709 GCA_025448015.1 Bolborhynchus lineola
GGCACCCTGTGCCAGCGCCTCAGCACCCTCACAGGGAACAGCTTCTGCCCAAGAGCTCATCTCAGTCTCCCCTCTGGGAGTTAAAGCCATTCCCTTGACTGTCTCCTTGGGGAATTTGCTTTCGGGGCTGTGGGGTCAGAACCATGCCTGGCAGCCACAACCCCACTGGGAAAGATGCTGCCAGTGCCAGTTTGGCTTTGAATCCTTTCCTGTCCTGCTGAGGACTGGCCAGGGCACTGAAAGGAGAACTCCTGGGGATGTTTCACCCCAGGGTCTGGCTCCCAACCTGGTCCTAAAGGGATATTGGATTCCCAGTATCCAGGATGCACAAAAGCTGTTGGGCAAAACACTATTAAATGCCCCTGAGAGGACAAACTGCAGCAGCCCCCGGAATCATTGCTGCCAACATTTAGCAGCACAGAAAGTACAGGTTTATGCTCCTTACATTTGGCTCAGCTTTATCCGAAGCCTCAGAGAACTCGTGCACCGCAGATCCCGGGGGCTATCGTCTCCAGCACTGTGTTTTGCTGCAGAGGAAGGGCGATGCCGTTCGCATCCTCCTCCGGCCGCCCCGCATGCAGCCGGTGCCTTCGCACCTCCCCACCTCCAGCTCCTGCCACGAGGGGCTGGATCCGGTGCTGGAGATGCTATTTTGGTTGGGTGTTTTTGTTGGAAGTGTTGTTGAACAGGGAAAATAAATCCCGAGGACCTCAGTGGTATTTTTAGCCCCCGGATTGGTGACTCGCTCGAAATCAGTGCTGTGAAATAAAATTCATCTTCATCTGCTGTGCATCATCTTTACCAAGCTTGCCTCCTTCTCCTACCAGAGGGATGATTTACAGCCCTGCTTGTTTGGTGTGAGAGAGCACCAAGTACCTGCCAAGTGGCCCCAGTTACAGCACAGGGCAGTGAGAAACCATCAGGGATGGGAATAAGGATGGGGATAAGGATAAGGATGGGGAATGGCATAGTGTGGGCAGAAGGAAGAAAACTTGACATTGCCTCTTGTTGAGTTCACAGGAAGCCTGTGCCTCATCTGATTACTCAGGTACCTGGGCAGACATGGTCTGTGCAGCTGCAGTGAGCTGCACTGGCTATACTGGTTTGCTTGCTGGGCAGAACTCCTTCGGGGAACTGAGGAAGATGCTGGGGACCCCAAGAATCTCTCCAGCTGCTGTGGGAACCCCCAAGCAACACCTTACCCCCCAAGATGGGGAGGGAGAAGTGTTATTGCCGTAGAGACTGAGGAGACAGTTGAAAACTGGCTGCCATGGAAACCAGTTTGGAAGTCTGTGGGGCCATCCCACCAGGCTGGTGCCCAGGCAATGGGGATGGTGCTGGTCCATGTGTCATGGGATGGCTGGGGCAGTTGGACACTCAAGAGCAGGGCTGAGCCTCACTGCATCCCCCAAATGGGCTACTAGGGAGGTAAAACTGAAGTTACACAGCCCCAAATCGGGGAACTGAGCAGCCCAAACTGGAGCAATGCAGGCTGGTGGGGAAAGAGCTGGGCTCTTGGTCACAAAACCTGCCTGAATTCCACAGAAACACACACCTTAAAGAGGCTGAGGATGGAAATGCAGCATAAGCCACATCTCCCAAGAGAAATTACATAGAGCTGGGAGAGAAGAGCAGGACTGGGATGAGGGTCTGGCAGGAGCAGCAGGAACAGGGGATGTTCTCCGCTCGGCAGCATCGAGTATCTCTTCCCCCCCACCGAGAACCAATAAAGCATCTCCTGTTTGGGTCTTGTGCTTGTTTTTCTTCCTTTGGGGAAACAAGGGAGGCCTCATCACCCCTCCTGAGCCTCTCGTTTGCAAGAGAGAGGTGCCCTCAGTGGGGACTGAGGTGGCTTTTGCCATCCTTCCCATGCTCTCTGTGCCATGCAGCATGTTTTGTATGTCCCAGGATGTCTCCGTGCCCTTCCAGCCTTGTTTCTGGCAGAGACCAGGCTGGCATGTGCAGGGTGGTGGGGTTGAGGGTCACCTCCTGACACCCACTCCAGAGGAGAAACAGCTCTGTCTTCTGCTGTGTCCCAAGCCCACCTTTCCCCTGCATCCAGCAGCATCTTCTGGGACAGGGATCCTCCACGTGCAGGTGATGAGCACCTCTCCATCAGCTGGTCACGGTGACAACACAAGACATAGTAGGGGGAAATGAAGACTCCTCGCAGCTGTGGTCCTAAAGGCACCTTTCTGCCCTTGTTACCTATCCCCAGGGGTCCAGAGGCAGCAGCCTGTAGCCAGCCTGACCCCCAGTGAGCCCACCCCATAGTGCAGAGAGGGTGGGAGAAGCTGGAGCCTGTAAGGGGCTGTTAGAGGTGATTGGGGCTGTGCTGCTGCAGGTATGAGGTGCTGGGTTATCCATAGAGGAGGGGTGTTTGGGACCCCCAAGGCTGGCTCAGTGAGTTGATATCCCCACCCCTGTGGGGAGGTTGGGGTGGTGTTAGCAGCAACATGGGTGATGGTTTGGGGTCCCTTCCTTTCCAATACCCAGCCCGAGCCCCAGGAGCCAGGCTGAGCTGGGCAGGGCTTGTGGCTGGGAGCCCCAGGTTTAACGCATTGATCCTCCTGTTGCTTCTGATCCCCAAAACCTATTCTCTGCAGCAGAGGGAGGGATGGGGAGGCTGTGTCCCCCTCCCCAGGGATGGGGATGAGCTGACACCCAAGAGCTCAGCTCCTCTTCCCCAGGGCTGAGCACAGCTCTCACACTTAACTGCAACCTCAGGATGCCCTTTAAATTTTTAATGCTTCAATAAAACAGTAATTACAAACACTGCAATTTGAGGTTTTAAGCAGAAAGTATCAACTTCCCAGGGTTTAATTATTCAACAGAAATTAATGAAAGCATGGCTGGATCCTGCTGGTGCTCTCGACTTTTCCTAGGGGGTCTGGTGTGGATCTGCTTTGCTCTGGGGAGGATGAAGCCCATCTCTGTTGCCTTGGGACTACTGGGTGCCAAACCAGCCAAGGCAGGTGTATGTGGGGGCACCGATGTGCAGTTTTCTGCAGCCTTCTCTGTGCTCTGAGCTCCCTGGGAAGGTCTCAGTGTGCTTTTAACTACACTGCTCCAGCATAGTGCAGCTGAAAACCATCTTTGCTGGGGAATGAGTCTGTTGGGAGCAGGAGTGCTCCCAGGGCTGATTAAATACAGCAAAACCATTGGTGTCTTGGCAAAGTTTGTGGATTCAGGCCAGCTGGTTGGGAAAAAGCCTTGATGCAGGAGGGCGAGGGATGTGGGAACAGGGGGACAAAATGCTCCTTGCCAGAAATGGGGTTGTGCTGAGATGGGATCTGTCAGAGTTCCCCAGTTCCTTGCACCCACATCAGCTCTTTTCCCATCTACACAAATCCCCTTTTCCACAAGGCACCAGCCTGTTGCTTCATCCCATCCTCAGCAGCATAGTCACAGGGCAATGGCCTTCAGCAACTGGCATCAGATAAGGTCTCAGGGCAGCAAGCTTGCTAGGAAAGTTGTTGTCACTGTTATTAATAGTTAACTGTCATAACTTCATTAAGAAGCAAACTTGCCTGATCAACCATATGCAGCGAGGTGGTAAGAGCCCATCAGCAGCCAGGGCTCCTTGTGAGATGGAAGTGGCTGGTTTTACTGGGTGCACAAACTGGAGCGAGCGGAGGAGGCGGTGGCGAGGGCTGGTGGGGAGCGGGGTGGAGATGACGGCTCTGCTGAGGAGGTGTTGGGGATGGTGAGGGAATGGGGCCTCATTTGCAAGGGAAATGAAGGCATCGTCTGCAGAGCCTGATGAGCTGTGCGGGAGGTGATGGAGTGGGTGCATGGAGCGCCCGGCACCCCGGCGTGGGAGCACAGCCTGGGGGAGCAGGTCCTCATGCAGAGGAGGCTGTGGTAGCCCCTGAGGAGCCAGGCTGTGATCTGCTGCCCATGGGATGAGCTCTTTATCTCCTTTTCCATCTCTCTGCTCATCAAAGCCTTGTGTTGCACTGTTCGGGATGTACTTAAGGAGGGTGATGGCAATCAATGTTGACCAGGCGCTCCTGAAATAGGAGTGGTGGGAAGAGGTGGGTGGGAAGGAGAGATGATGATGCTGATGAGGGTGAGGTCTGTGGTGAAGCAGGTGGCACCCACGGCGCTCATGCTGTGCCACTGCTGTCACCCACATTTTTGTCCCCATGTGGGAGTCATCACATGTGGGATGGCTGTTTTGGTCTGCCCGCATGTAATGAGAAGGTTGGGGGCTTTGCAGGCAGTTTCTGCCTGTGATTGGGCAGTAAGTCTGTTCCTTGGGGCATGGGGTAGTGCAGGCAGCCTGCATGAAGGACGGGGTATAATCAGCTCCATCCCTGTGCTGGGGATGCCCCTTTTCCATGAGTATTTTCTCATTCCCATCCCATTAAGCAGAGCGTCAGCGGTTCCTGGATGGAAACACAACTCCTTGGTCTCTGTCCCATAGGTTGTTGTCCGCTGGGCTGGAAAAGGAAGAGAAATGGGTTTCCATGAGGGATGAGCCAAGGAGTGATTTAACTGACTCAGTTAATCAGTTGTGGCAGTGCTGGCCCGGGTGACAGACCTGGCTGCTCCCCGCCAGCTCCACAGGGAGCATTCAGAGCTCTGCCAGCTATCATTTGGGGTTTTTTATTTGGGTCTTCACTTTGATTTCATTTCAGTAGTTTATAAAGACAAAAAAGTCATTCCCGGGCACTTTATTCAGGGGAAAAAAAGAAAATGCCAAAATGGGATAGTTTGAAGTTGTCAAAATGATTTTCCACCCCTTCAGGATAATCTCACAAAACTGACCTAGATTTTACAAGGCACTCTGTCTCTGCAGAAGATGGGGCTGTAAAATACGTACTATTTCCCCCTCAGTAGTTTTACAAAACCTGTGTCTTGCCTCGCTCCTGTAGGATCTGTCAGGGCACGATGCTCTGTGGGAGATGTGAGGCTGTGTGGTTTTAGGGGGAGGGGTAGCAAATAGGGCAGAATTGGGGTGTTGTAGGGCTGTGCTGTCCCATGGTCATTGAGACCTGTAAGACGTTTGGTGCATGGATGAGGCACTGAACAGTCTGGGGATCATAGGATCCCAGCCTAGTTTGTATTGGAAGGGACCTTAGAGCTCATCCAGTTCCAGCCCCTGCCACAGGCAGGGACACCTTCCACTAGAGCAGGTTGCTCCAAGCCCCATCCAATCTGGCCTTGAACACTGCCAGGGATGCCCTGGCCTAGCTTGGACTCAGCTCTACTTCAACAAATGGATGTAGTGAAGGAAGTAAAGAGCAGTTCTCTCCTGATCTGAGGTTAAATGCTCTGAAACTCAAACCTAGCGTGAACAAAAGGTCTTGTCAGAGCCCAGCAAGCCCCAATGCCTGTCCAGGGCTGGATGGGAAAACAGATCCCACGGGCTGTGATCCATCTGTGTGCTCCTGGTCTTCCTGATCTCAGTAACCCCTTGCCCCACTACTGCTCAGCACCCATAATGCTAAATGTGACTCCCAGACCTGGGGGATGTTGAGCGTGTGCCATGGGACCTATGGTGGGTGACCACATGCAGGGGCTCAGCCAGCTCTTAAGGCCACCCGTAGGCACCTGCATCCATTAATGTCCCCATGCTGTGAGGTGCTGGGAGAAGCAAAGCTCTTTGGGTCTGATTTCACTTAAAAGGTACCTTCTGGGTGCACTGCGGTGAGGGCACAGACCAGACGGGCTGGGAGCCACAGAGCAGATGGGATGCTGGAGGGGGGCAGAGGGTGAAAAATGATGGCTGATTCTGTGCTCTCGAGCTGTCTGGAGTGGCAGGGAGGGCTGTTAGTGTTCACACCAGGGAGGACTGCAATCAGGGTGACGGAGAGGCCAAAGCTTGGTTAATTGCTGCTTCCTTGTTTATTTAGTTAATTGGTTGGGTGCTGGAGAAGAAGGCAAAGGCAACACTGGGCTGTGTATGTGGAGAAAGAGCTGGCTGGCACTGAGCTCCCAGCTATCGGCTTATGGACTGTGGTTGGCTTATCCCCATTTTCTGATAGTGGCCATGAATTAATGATGGTCATGAGTGGATCTTGTTGATTGTCCAGGATTCCTACCAGCTACAGGAACTGGAGCTACAGGAGCAGTCATCACAGGTCTCGTCCTTGGATGCCCAGGGGTAGATGAGCAGGTAGGAGAGATCTTGGATCAGCACCATCCAGTGCCTGCGGCTGCTGCTCAGAACCATTCCTGCCACATCTGGATTTGCATCTGGCACAGGGCAGTTCTCGGTCTAAATCCTGGTTGTGGGATGGTCATGGTCCCCATGAGAGGCTGCAATGGGTGCAGTTGGACTTGCTCAGACAAAGATCAGCAGTGAACAGCCCCCAGGACATGCCCCATGAGCTGGTCCTGCACTGAGCAGGGAGGAGCAGGACCCTGACAGGTCTTTTCACGCTCTGCAGAACCCTCATCCTCTCCTCTTGCTCATTCTCTGGAGCTGAGCCACTCACGAACTGGTAACGGAAGAAACTAGATTTGAATCTGAGATTTTTTTGGGGGGGTCAAACTTAATTTTTCATCTGACCCAATTAAAGCACTGCTCTTGCTGCTTGATTTGCATTTTGGTTATTCATTCCATCATATTCTGCTCGAGCACTGCATTGGCTTCAGGTAGCAGCAGAGCCCATGGCTGCAAGCCGGGCATCCCAGCACTGGTCTGTCCTTTTTGAGGGTCAGATCCTGCTCTCACTGGAACCTATGAAGGTCTCAGCCCTGTTTCTGTTACCAGTGTGGGTGAGGGAATTGAATATTACTGTCTTGCAGAAAGCACCAAGCTCAGGATGGGGTCTGCAAAGGTGCTGAGGGGCAAAAGCTGAATGGAGGAATGGTAGATCTGCGGTCTCCTTATGGGAAGGGAAAAGAAAGAGAAGAAATGTTGAGGTTCAGGCAGGATAAGGGGCAGTCCCAGGCAATAATGGCTCACAGCTGTGGCAGGGAGCTAAAGGAGGATGCTCACAGCTCTGCCAATGCCAAAAGGGAAGAACAGTCTTCTTTCCAGGACCCTTCTGACCCCTCTTTCTCTTGGGATAGGACCCTCCCAAACCCTGCAGCTATGTCTGGGCCTGCTTGAGGGCAGCATGGACGGCCCTCGTGGACTTTTGACCACCCAAAGGCCTCAGGAGTAAGAAATGGACGATGCTCATGTCATGGGGGATGTCTCCCCAAACCCACAGCTGCCCTGTCCAGATGTGCACCTGGGAAGAGGCAAGAGCTCTGCTTTAGGCACTGGTTTGGGGCACCAGAGCTTCTTCTAGCTGTCAAAATAGAATTGTTTTTTTTTCACTGAAGCATAATGTGCAAAAATTGGCTGTTTCCTTCAATGGGTAATAAATGATGAGGCAAAATGGGCCCATCTGAGGGGTGGATGCTGTACTGCCTGATGCTCCTTGTGTCACAGCGCTGACAACCAGGGCTTTGGTCCAAGTGAGAGCCTGTGTGAAGTGAGCTTCAGGGCAGCTCCAAAGGCCTGGGAGAAACCAGAACATTTACAGTTTGTGTCAGTTCTTAATTCATGTCCTCTTCAAAGCTTAACAGCTTTGCAATCTACATAGCAGCCTTCCAGTGTCTGAAGGGGGCTACAAGGATGCTGGAGAGGGACTTCATCAGGGACTGTAGTGAGAGGACAAGGGGTGATGGGTTCAAACTGAAACACGGCAAGTTCAGGTTAGATATAAAGAAGAAGTTCTTCCTGGGTGCATCCCCCTGGCAGGAGATGGAACCCAAGAGTATCAGGGGGCTCCTCTGCCTTGAGGAAAAGAAGATGCATGGATATTTCCAAAGCAGGTTGCTGTAGGCAGGCTGCCTGTGAAGTAGGCAGTTACCTTCCAAAAATGGGGAGGTGGGGGAGAAAGGAAGAGAAAAACAAGCCAGATCAAAGCAGGGACTGTGCCAAAAGTGCCTTCTATTTATGATTTCACAAGGTCAACAATAATCCCCGCAGCTACAAGCACATAAAAATGGATTCTTTCCTGAAAAGATTGATGGGTTCGTGGTCAGGGCACGTTCTCTGATCCTGCTGCCCTCCAGACATTGCTGGAATTTATGGAGGTGCTGTGTGTTTCTCTGTAGAGGATTAAAGAGCTCCTCCAAAATTGAGCCAACACTTTCTGTTCAGACCTGGGGTCCTGGGATGTTGCTGTATATAAGGGAAATGTTTCCTCCAGCTGCTGAGCTCTCTTTCCACAGGTACATGGGTCCACTTTGCGGTCTGCCTGCTGTGGGTCGGAGGCTCTTTGTCCTGCCCTATCCCTTGGTGCAGGCCAAGTGGGACTGATGCTCATCCCATGGCACACGCAAGAAACCTCAGCCCTGCTGGTAATATCCCAGTGGAGCCCAGTGTGGAGTGAGGTGGTGCAATGCAGACCCCATGAGGCTGAAGGCTCTCTCAGTTTGTCTTCATGCTCTCTCAGGAGTTAAGAACGGATGAGCATTTCTAAAGCCTTCAACTCCTCATCACTTCCCAAACCAGCTCGTCTCACGGCTCACACGTCAGCTCGAAATCTCTGATTATTATTATTAATTTAACTTTCAAAATACCCAGCTTTTAAAGCAGTTGAAGCCACTTTGTTTTCCACAAATAGCCAGAAGACACCAAAAAAACCCCATTTATTTCTCACAGCTTCATCCCTATTAAATCCTCGGTGCAGGTGAATTCCTGGGAAGTTTGCCGGGCAGCGATGGGGCTTGCACACAGACAGCACGCACGAGCCATAAAATCACAGTAAGCAGTGTGTGCTCTTTGAATCCCCCTTCTGGATAACAAGCAGCTTTAGGTGTGCTCAAGGGATATTTCTGCGAGTCCTGCTGCATAGCTTCATCATATTGAGTGTGTTGTATACTGCTGCCACACAAAGGGATCCAGCACTGGGGATGTGGCGTGTTTGGGAGGTCAGGGAGGGATGGGTTGCTGGAGATGTGCAATGAGAACTGATGCTAGGCTTGTTAACAGCCATGCACGTATCCAAGGCAGCTTTTTAGATGCCTTGCAGACAGCAGTAGGCTTTCTCCTCATAATGTGCTGGGATTTATCGTGCCAGAAATACGGAGATGAGGAAATGCTGCCTGCTGTGCTCAGAAAGTGCTTGGTGTTTGGCACTACCTTGGTGGTGGTGGGTCTCCGAAGTCCAGAGTGAGGCTGGCTTTTGGCACTGGTGAAGCTGCTCTCGGCTGGGGCCATACATCCTGTGGTCCTGCAGCCTTTCCTTGCTGATGGCTCATGGAAGGCAGAGGGACTCCATGGGTTTCATCTACCTCTGATGTCCATGTTGCCTCCAGCCATCTCTTTGTACTACTGCAGGGAGACACTTCCCACCTCTGTGGCAAAAGGATGGGGCAGCAGTAAGTAGGAAGAGGAGCCCAAGGTCAGCTGGGAAAAGCAGCTTGCAGCCAGGGTGAAAATGAAGTAGCCTGGGAACAGACAGGAATTTCATGTCCATAAATCTTGGTAGGAAACATCGTTGTTGCTTTGTAGGTTGCTCATGGCTCTGGAGCAGTGCCCCTCTCCATGCATCCCCTCTGGAGCTCGATGTGCTGAATGGGAGCAGCCCTCACAATGCCCCCCTAGGACCTTCAGCTGTTGGGAAGGAAGGTGATTGACCCGACCCCTTCCTTGACCCAAAGCAGCGCTGATCTTCTCCTGCGAGGTCCTTGCCTGGAGGCTGTCACTTTCTGGAAGCATTTCTGGCTGGCAAACGCTGCCATGGGGTTTGCTGCTGCCTCTTTCCTTGCAGCAGTGCTGAGCCCTGCAGAGCATCCCTTGTAACCTGGCCCCATGCAGCACACTGCCCTCCTGCTTCATGCTTTTGGCCCCCAGCTTGTGACCTGCTGGGAAGCACAAACTGGGATTACAAAGCAGCAGCTACAGGGAAATGCCACTGAGCCCCAGCCAACCTTAGGCATTAAGATGCAGCGGTTTTCATCCCCTGATATCCCCCAGCAGTACCTTTGCTCATAACAAACCCTTCTGCTGCTGAACAGCAATCCCACACAAATCCTTTGGTATAAAGCTGCTTCCTGGAAGGGGTTTTGATAACCTTGGATAAAGCTTGATGTCTGCTTTGGTTCCCAGTGCATCCCACTACCAAAACCCCCCATATTTTCCTCCCCCTTGATGGACAAGCTCTTGCAGCAGTGAACAGAGGTCATGAACGTGGCTTTGCGTTCCCTGCCAGGCTTGCAACTGATTCTTGCTTCCAGTTTACTCTCCTCCTCCTTCCTACAAGTGGGTGAACAGAAAAGCTGTTTTCTCCTTCAGCTCCAGCCCTTGGTCCCTGCACTCTGGCTGCCAGATGGCAGCGAGCAAAAGCTTTTCTGCCCGTCCCTCCTGGCTACGTGTGGTGGTCGCAGGGCCGCAGATGGAGGAGAAGACAGTCCCCACCCACCTTTCTGTGCTTTGTTCCATCTGCAGCAGGACCCTGCAGTGCTCAGCCACTTGCTCCAGGCACTGCCTGGATAAGCAGCATCCTTTGGAAGTGTAAAATCAGAAGCAAGGAGCACTGGATCAAAGGCGATGGGTGTGTGTAAACATGCTGCCTCCCTTGCGATGCAGCCAGGGTGCATCTCCTCAGCCTTGCTGCTTTTGTTCATCCCCCTTGGCTGCCTCACAGTGTCTTTTGATGGTGTTAAAAGCAGCCTGGCCTCAGAAGACATGCAGCACATAGCTTTAATAGGTGGCTACAAATCGTCTGCTGAAGGAGCACTAATATGAATCTTTGCTGCCTGCAAATGCTCTTTTTCTCCTTTTCTTTGAGGCTGTTACAGCGTCACAGTGTTGTGATTGACTGGGGAAGGCTCAGCCTGAGCCAAAGAGGAGCTGTGAGTCCTCTGTGAAGGCAGCTTCTTGCCTCAATACCAATGCCCTCAGTAGAGAAGGGGCACACAGAGTCCTGTCCATCGCCTTGACCTCAGTGCTGAGCCTCATGCAGGGATGTTCTTGAGCACTGTTACCTACTCCCCACAGGGAGATGTCGGGTCTGGAACCACAGTGACTACCCATGGTGAGCAAAATCCGCAACACCTTGGATTATTTCCAGGAGGAAATAAACCAGTTTTCCCCCTGGGGCAAGGCCAGAGGCTGGAATAGTTTTATTTGCTTTAGTTTTGAATATTTGTTTTCAAACTGGGAAATGGGAGAAAAGCATCCTGCTGTGTGTGTGGGGGGTGACTGATAGACCCCCAGCCACAGGATGCTTGGGAAATACACAGTGAATTGTGGTGATTTCGGAGAGCTGGCATACCTGAAGCTCAGCTCATGCCCTGCAAGCAGCCAGTCCCTGCACTGCAGAAAGGATGATGGGTGTTCCATGCTGTTTTCCCAGTTTTTAATGAAAGTTGGGATGCTATGGGAGGCAGGGACGATGCCTCCAGGTGCATTCAAGGCTCTGGTTAGGCAGCTCCTATAGGGGAGCTTGGAGGGCAGGGACCCATCACAGGAGCAAAAGCAAAGTCGTGTCTGTGTAAAAAGCAGGAGCTGAAGCTGCTCCACTGATTTCCCAGGTGAGATCTCTGCCAATGTTTGAAAAGGATAAATGAGATGACCTGGATAATTACAGTCCTGTCGGCTCCACTTCGATCCTGGGCAAATTGATGGAGTGGCTGATGTGGAATTGATTAATAAAGCATTAAAAGAGAATAATGTCAGTAAATGAAAGTAAAGGTGTTAATGTCAGCAACAGGTTAAAGGCAGTGGATTTTGCTGAAGCAGCCTTTTGAGGC
>JAOEHX010009204.1:0-17884 GCA_025448015.1 Bolborhynchus lineola
GCATATAGTTTATTTAAATCATCCCTTATCTGAATAATAATCTGCAGTTCACTGCAGATGTGAGTCAAGCTGCCTACAAGAAATTCAAATCTGGCCTGATTTTGATGTCACTTTTTGGGCTTCTTTGTTCTATTCTTTAATTTTTTCTAAATGCATGTTATCCTGATTTCCTTGGCTTAGTTTTTGTTTTTCTGTTTTCTATTATCATAATTCAAGCATTTTTTTACTGTCTTTTGAAAGCAGTATAATCAATTCAGTGCAACATTAAAATAATCTACTCCAAAATTAATTTCAGGTCTTTCAATACTTCCTTTTCATATAATGTATAAAGTTATTTCCTTTAAGAAGCTCAGCAAGTTAAAACTCTATACAGCTTAATGAAACTTTAATGACATTGTTTTTTCACACTAGTAGTATTTTTTTATCATCTTCAGTTTTGAAATGAGTGACAAATCAGTGAATATAACTTTTGCGTTTCCTAAATATCTTTGTGAGATACACGGGATAAATATAGGCTCCATCCAGCTAGGTTAATGGTTATTAACTAATGATTTTTTCTTGTATAAGCACAAGTAAGCAATATTCTTTTTTGAGTTTCATTCACATTGTTTTAAACTGGAACGTCTGTTTCCCATCCTTAAAAAAAAAAAAAAAAAGAAACATAATGTTGGTATTACATTCACCACTAGCTCAGTGTGTTCTTTTGCTGTTTCCTTTTTTTCACTATCCAGGTCCTTAATTGAAAAAACAAAACAAATCTGAACCAAAACTGAAAAAAATCCCAAGAACAAAGTGGATTATGAAATAGCATATCTGAAGTGACATATTTCTGATATGTAAGCGACCTTTCCTTTCTTTCCATAACCCCATAATAATAGAATTCTGTAGAAATCTCACAAAGCCATGAAGGGAAGGAATGAACGGAGGGCTCAGTAATGCAGATTACAAAGAGAGAGGTTACATGCATGAATTGGGTGGTTTGCTGGAGTTTCTGAGCACCTGACTGTCTAGCATTTAGTATTTTTACTTTTTTTAATAAAATGTTACTTCTAGCATGTTGTTTCTCCTTCCTAAGGTGCTTTCTTCAGTGTTTCATCACCATTTAATTCATGTATGGTTTTGACCAAAGAACCCCAAGATAAATCTAAGTTAAAAAAGAAAAAATAACACAAAGAAGAAAAGTGGTAACAAAGAGGGCAGAAGAAGAATATTTCCATTTCAAGGTAGTATAAAATCCATATTTTCCAGTACAGCTTTGAAACTGGCTGAAAAAACTACTCCCCTCTAGCATCCCCCCTTTCTTTATATATATATATATAAAATGTAATCTTTCATTGCCTGTAAATCCAAGTTTCCTCTATAGAGCTATATTTGATAAGACAGTAGGCCCATTCTTTTGGCATAGGAAGAGATTAATTTTTCCACTGCCGAAGGAGAGATTCTTGCTTTCAGTTTTAATCCTCCATAATCCCTACCACCACCTCTGTGCAGAAGTGCACGGAATAATTTAGATATGTTTCTAGACTCAGAAGGGCTGAAGGTGGATTTGGGATTTAATTTAATTTTTCCTTACAACTTTGTTCTGAAAGCCTGAATGATAATTGAGTTGTGTGAGCCTTCGCTGTACTGGGCTGAGGAAAGGTGGTCCTTTCTATGGAAGCTACTAGTTAAAAAACGGTAGGCTATGTAACTTGGATTTAAGGCTCACGATTTTTGAATCTGCTTAGCAATATCTGAATTTTGATCTATCAAACTGACATTTATACCAAGAATTTAACAGAAATAAAGTTAGACCAAAAAGCATATCCAAGGTGTATTTAACTCTTCATGAAAACTTCTTGTTCCTCTGGTACAGATACCATTTCCCTAGCCCAAGTTAGAAGATAAATAACAGATTCTCTTCCACTCCATCAGTTTTTTATTTCAAGATTTGCTTTTACTCAGATTACTCATCAGATGTGTATTTCAGGCAGCCACTTACATGTAAAAAACCAAGTAGCTTGGTGGCTGTCATGAAAAGACACACCATCAAGAACAAAGGAAGGGAATGCTCAGGGGATGCATAAAGGTTGCGTGAGTTTGTAGAGGAGATGTCCAAATATTAAGCAGTGTACATATGGAAAATGAGGATGAGTAGGTAGTTTGTAATGCACAGCTCAAAATAATCATTCCATGAGCTCATGAATGAGCCAGGAGATGGTATGACTGGAGGATGGCCTTTAGCACCAGGGTTTTTATGAGCTGTAAGGAAAAAAGGATAAAGTAGATAGGTAGCATACAAGGAATGAATAATTCAGTAAGGATGGGATTAGTCTTGAACTGCTTTCTGTCAAGAAGTTGCATGCATAACTTAATATGGTTGTCTTGAACTTAGTCTGCAGTGTAGCTCTGGAACAATTAATCCCATGCTTTTTAAACACCTCTCTTAAAATGGGGCCACTTGTCTTTTGGAAGTGCCTGTTTTTTTTTCTTCAAGAAGAAGGATGTCTGAGGTTGTAGCCTCAAATGAACTTTTTAGTCTCTAGGCAGCTGGATCTAGGAGCTTCTCATCCTAAAGAAAGGTTAAGAACTGGAGAACTGCCCAAAAAGCATAGGGACAAGGGAGTGTGGTGAGAGCTGTTGAGAGCTAACTTTGCCAGAAACCTGAATTTACTGGTCCCAAACCCATGCTTGTCTGCACACACAAGTATCTACCCTTCTGGCCACAGAAAGATCAAGTTTAAACTGCAACTCCAAAGCCAGAGCCAGTTGTGATATAACCTGGAGCGCGGTGCTTTCTCAGAGGCTTCCCCAGTTTCTGACAGGATTAGACATTCCTGCTTCACTTAGTCTGAAGAGTCTACCTCTGCATTCAAGATCTGCTCTTCTGCATTTTTAAGTAGCTAAGATCTCGTTGCTATTCCTGACATTTTTAATGGAAAGGAAGACCTGTTTATTGATTTATTGCAAATCATCTGACTCTAAGCTTCTCTTTCAAAGCGAATCCCTAGATGCCCTAGAAATCGTAAGTAATAAACACAAAATCTGTGCAATTCACTAGACTAATTGCTATGAATAATGAAAATGGAACTTTACCTGAAACTTAGAGAAATATACTGTATATTTAATTAAGTTTTCCACATACCAGTTTTTCTCTACTGTTATCTAAAAAAGTTTGTCTTTTAGGGAGGATTTAATCCCCTGGGGCTTTTGAAGTTTTTAGAGCTTTCTGTCCTGAAGCTTAAAGCATTGTATTCATTGTACCTTTTTTCCCTTCAAATGACAACTGTTCTTTCATAATTTTGGGTTTTTTTAAGTGTCATTATCACATGGAATAACAGAAGATTAAATGATGCTGCAGCAAATTTGTATTCACTGTGCATAATTTTATTAATGAGAAAACAGAAACCTCTCAAAAAATCTGACAGTTGGAAGGAGATAAGTTTTATGTTCTGGGAGAAAAACTCCTACTGTAGCACTTCTTGAAAACCCAACTGCTTTTGTGTGCAGAGACAAGAATTGATCTGTTTATTCTGAGCATTTTATCCTGGACATTCATGAAGACAGATATGGGGGAAAGAGCATGGCTTTGACTAAGCCTCCATTTTCAGTTGTCAGCTGGGTTAACTGACTGTTAATGCATAGCAGAATAATATTCTTGCTCTTTTCTTGAGCTTGAAGGGGCTGTCCCAATTCTTTCCCTTTAAATCAGTTCCTAGCCCATCATAGGACTTTTGCTCTTTCTAAGGATTGCATGCTTCCCTATGTAAAGGTGAGGGAGGCATTTCAAAAATTGTCATTTGTTCTGAACATTTGGAGTCCTGACTTTTCAGATCCTCTAGGAATTTCCCTCTAAATACATTACATTCTGTATTATTGGGCAGCTTTATCCCATGGGGCACTTCTACATGCAAGTATATTATCTCTGAGTAAGAAAATTACAATTTAATTAAGTCTGGCTAAAGTCAATAGGAATTCTCATACACATGGCTTTGCACATGCTAAAGGGTAGGTTTATTTTGTATTTGGAAACAGGGAATAGAATTTCAAAGCAAATATTCATAAAATATGCTTGAGAGTTTGTTCTGGTTTTATATTAAGCACTTGATTGTTTATATGCTATACTCTATCAGAATAACAGTGTTGTATGAAAAATGCCCATTCACAGACATTTAAAATATATGCTCTTTAATGTAAAATGGAGTCAACAAATGTAAGGATTTAAAAAATGCATTATGAATATTCAGGATTGCACTAGCCAATAAATATACAAATGTATTTCTAAAGAGACATTCTAATTTGCAAGAATCTAGAAGATTCCACACTAAAACATAGTGAGTCTGATAAAATTCTTCTGAAACATAAGTTTAAAGCTGTTTCTAATTCAAATATGAGTGCATGTTCTTTGTGCTACTTATTTTTTAAAACTTTGCAGCAAACTGTTATGCATATGTTCATTGCTGTATTTTTTTCAATTAATACAATTTCTCATTTAAATCATATCTGTGCTGTCAGTATTATTCTACTAGGTTTATTAGGAAGCTAACATTTGAAGGACATTGAATTTTAAAGCACTCCAAGCTTACTGATTATTTTAACATCAGAAAAACATTAACGAGATGCAAATTGGCCCTTCTGTATTCTTAAATCAAAGTTCTGTTAAAAGTAAATATTTTCTTCACAGTATTAGGAAGAAGAAAAGGAGACTCACAGACTCTGGAGGAAATAATTGTGCAGCACATTGAATTTTTGAAGCAATAAGTCCAAAAGATTTTGCTCCAGGGAAAGCTGAGTCCATTTCACTGTTGGAAGAATTAGAAAGTGGGGTTTTTGGCATAAAGCCCTGAAGCTCCACAGATCTTCGCTTGTTTCCTTTATCCACATGAGTATGTGGACTTAGGCTTCTGATATTAACTACTTGTACCATTGCTTCTGATTTCTTATGTTATCTGGAATGGTGAGTCCTGATTTTCTTGTTTCTGTTTTAAGAAAATGTTGAATTTCACAAGTTTAAGTTTGGAATTTCTCACTACATCTTAAGACCTCTTTAAGCACTGCTTTCTACCTCATTTGAAATGTATCTGGACAGCCAATAAAGCCAAAGCAAAATCAATACCAAGAGCATTATGTATTTTAAAAATGCCAAGCCTACTACTGTACTAGAGACAGTATCCCAGTCCTCTTGTTCAGTCAGGCTATTTAGCAGTGCTGAAATAACTCACTCTTTGCAGTACTTGGGCTGGCATGTGGAGATTTTGTATTAACACAGGGTGTATTAGCATGTGTGTTCACAGGAGTTGGTTAAGGTACTTATGCTAGGGTAGAGATCTCATGTTAGCTCACCTAGAACACTGGCTGCTTATTAAGTGAATCAGTCCAGTCAATTAAACGATGAACTATTTTATTAATAGCTAAGAGCAAGACTCAAGTGAGAAAAAGTAATAAAGCAGCAGCTGGAAGAATCACTTGCTCTTTGGGGCACTTTTTAAAGTTTGTCTAATTGGAATATTTAATCAGATATTGGAGGTGGCAATTGCAGATTTGATTAAGGGATGGATTAAATAGGAGGTAGGGAAGCTCACAAAAAAGAATCTCAGGTCATGGATTGCAGGTTTTTGCTGTAGTGCATGAGTACTTTCAGCATGTTTTAGTAACGTTTTGTCATCAGGTTTCCTCCATTGTTAAAATGAAATAAAGGGGGAATTTACAGAGATTGAAAGTAATTATGCACTGTATTTGTATATATCATATGCTCACATTATTAGTCTTGCTTATAAAATATCTGTATTTGAAGTTTTAAAGCATGGTAAGTCTGCTGTTTATTTCCAACGTAAATGCCACAATTGCAGATTTGTGATGGATTCCCACTGCAACTGTATTAATGTAAGTAATTCTAAGACCTTGCAGGAGTTCAAGATTATTTTCTTGTTAGGTGTCACACATTTTTTTATCTCACTCTTTTATTTTACTAACTACATATTTAGCAAAGAAGAAAACATTATCTAACTTTTCATAACACAAAGTGTGGTCTTGACCATTGTCATCTTGTTTGCAATTTGAATAAAGAAGGGATAAAATAGTAGATGATAGTGACAACTTTGTATTGGTTAAATAGGTAATACTGAAATGCAGCTTGATATGCTAAAATGTTTCCAGCCACATGCAATCATTGTGATTGTTGCTGCATTAGGGTTAAAAGAAGTCACAGAATTTCAGAGAGGGTTTGATTTGTTTTTTTTTTTTTTTTTTCCTTTAGAAGAGCAATCTAAATGCAAATTCTATACCTGAATAAAATCCAAGAAGCAGGTATAAATGAAGATTGAGGGAAAAAATACAGTGGTGATGACATTTGGTAAGTTTGTCAGGCACTTTGAATGTGAGAGCATATTTTTTTTTTCTTGATTCATATTACATTTATAAAATAATAGAACAAAATCAACTTATGCATTGGTCATCTAAAACTCTGTAGGTGCATACTGAGTGATCCACTCTGAACTAAAATCAGAAAGAGATCATCTATGATGCCAATACCTCAGAGTTCTGAGTCTATGAATCAAATGTTCTGTTGATTTCATTAAAAGTAAGATTGTAAAACACAGATTCAATTATAGGGTTATAATAAGGAAGCATAAAAATGAGGAAAGGGAATTCTTTGAGTTCTAGAAATTTGGAGAAGATTGGACTATAGTCACCCAAAGCTGTTGAAGTCTGTTACTGTAATTGAAAAACATACAGGAGACGTCAACAATTTCCAGGGTTTCTTGAAGCTCCTTCCAGCCTGATATAAAACTATCTGAATGTTGTATTCTTAGACCCCTGATGTCTTCAACAGAAATAAGTGTTTTCAGAAGGATATAGTTCCAGGCCTGTTAGCATTTGCCATGTTTCAGACATGACAAGAACCTCTGCAGTTACTGCTGGAAACTGGCATTTTTTCCTTAGGAGCCTAGTTTTTGAAGTTCTCAAGCCCAACTAGTGTTTGAGCAAAGATGTGTTCTGCTAACTTCTGCATGCTTCACAGGAATTTGCTAGGGAGCATGCAGGAAGCATTAAGTACCACCATGCGATATTAGAGTACAGCAAGGTTAAACAGTTACCAGGAGACCATTCTTAAGATAAACCGATTCAAAGCAAGCACCAGTTTAAAATATCTACTTACAAGATTTTAAATAACATCTTGCATTTGCTGTGAAATACATAGATGAAGAAATGAGAGAATATTAATCTGCTTTATCAGGATCAAACTTATATGAGTTCCTCCTTTCACTCTGTGTTCAGTTGTGCTCCTTGAAGGTATCAGGGGACCACTTTGTTTCAACATTGTTTATTACTTAAATCACATTCATAAGACAGAACAAGTTCCTAGTGAAGCATGTAGTTTTTACAGCTAGACTTCCTTGGACTTTCCAGGAGTTCTGTTTACATCTGTGTTTTCTTCCTTAAGGCTTTTTCGCTTTGGAACTTCTCAGGAAGGATTCTTGCAAATATTTCCCTCTAGCCTGTGAACTGCCACTCTTCATTAGAAATGCCAGTGTTGTTTTACCAGATCTGTTGTGATCCCAGAGTCAAGACTATGGTTGATTGATGCCTTCATTTGAGATATAGTAAAACTTAATTTATAGCAATGCAATATGTGAATATATCTCCATCATATTTATTTAGTGGCTTAACCTTCCAAATCAATGCTTCATTTTGACATGTGGAAGGTGAGATATTTTAAGTAATCCTATAAATTACACCTTAATTACAGGATTTGTTAATTTTGTTTTGTTTTTGGTTTTGTTTTTGTTTTTTTCCTTGAGATCTGGTATGATTTTAATTGACCACTCTGTGCCCTAATTGTTTTGGGTGTCACTGAATGCAATCTATAAACGCAGACTATTAAAAATACAACCCCCCACCCAAAACCAACAAACTCTCTTACAGAAAAGCCTGGGTGATTTTCAATCTTCAGGTATGTTTAGAAAAGTTACTTTACAAACAGCATCGAAAGCCTTTTTCTTGTTCCAGTGAACCTGTTTGAAGGTTAGAAAAACTTATACCTGTCTTTTATTTTGTATGCATATTTGGTGAAGTTAGAAACTTTCACTGACCACCTTTCACAGAACCACTAGGAGACTAACTGATACTGGGCATGTGTGCTAATATCCAATGGTTAGGATGACAAATTACTTGAGCTCTTCTGTTCTCAAAGTGGTCATTGGGTAAGTGGAGAATGATGGAGGAATCCAGGGTGTGCATCTCCCGCTTCGTAGGAATGTCTTTTGTTCCTAGTTATCCACAAATACATTTTTTTATTTTAAGAAATTTCTTCCCATGGTGACATTATCAGTCCTAGCATTGAACACTGAAGAACATTTCTATTCCAGCTGTGAAGCTCTTCTCCTGTTTCTAAGTAAATAAGTGATCACTGAGAATTCATATAAAAGAGTGAGGGAAGATGTGTCATAGTTGGAGATTCTTTTTGGGATGTTCAACATCTTTAAGTTAATCAGTCTTTTGTAAAGAGACAATGTATTAATGAGCAAAGTGAATGAGTCTGTTTCCTGCCAAAGTTAGGCAGGATTAATGTAATTTTTGGTTTTGGTACTGATCTCAAGTTCCTCCATCTTTGCTTATCTTGTCATATATGTATCTTCCAGACCTCTACTTTGCCAAAGTATTAATTGACACATTTTGCATTGTGAAACCTGGCTTTAAATTCTTGAGAAATCTCATTAAATAATGAAAAATGTTTGAGAGTGTGAGCTGCAAACCCCCATATAATACCATATAATATAAAAACATACTGTAAGTTATCATACTAGTATTTATATTTCAGGAGATTGTATCATGTAGTTAAAATAATGCCCTTATTGCAACTCTGCTGTCTATGTATCTTTCAATTTTAAATTTGTATTTACCCACTAATATGTTCTATATCAATTAGGATTAATTATATCTAGTTTTGGTTTGGTCTTTTGTCAGGGGGGAACCAAATCTCTTGGTGCTATAAATACTAGAAGGGCAGTGGTGAAACCAGATTGTTCATGATATAGTCATGAAAAGTCAGTGGCTGGTATCTGACTTTGCCATTGTTGCCTGTCAAAGCGTCCATCTTTGACATGATATGACATTGTATATGAACATTCAAATGTCAAATGGTCTTCTAAAGCTTTTACCAATGGATCCAATACTGTGAGTATACATAAAGGTGAAAGTCTGTCATATATTGTGCTAACCTATGTCCAACTTTGCTTAAGTGTACAAGAGATTTATGAGGGATACTGAGGGATTGCTCTAGACATAAGATTAGGATTCAAGCAAAGATTACTCATCTCTGGACCTATAAGAATGGCTTTTTGTCATTTTATCTGCTGTTCTTAATTGGTTTGAAGCTCTTCCAAATAGACTGCTCTTCCAGTTTATCAGCTCACAGTAAAGATGCCAAGAAGCAAGCCTACTTTTTTGGATAATGGCCTAGTTAACCCAATAAACCGGCATAGAAATTAAACTATCTTCTGCTATTTTTGTTCTGACAATCAGATGGAGAAATAAGTAACTTTACATCTGAAATTTTACAGCTAAAATCTAAACATTAAGAATAAAAGTTCTCATGGTATACTTTAATCAAGAAAAAATATTATGCCTCTGAAACAGTCAGTTATGATGTTGTCTCACCAGGTTCAGAATTAGCTGAAAACAAGCTTCTCTGATATCTCTTGCTTGGTTTTACTTTTTTAGGGCACCATGTCCAAACTCTTTTCTGTTCCTTTGAGCCTCAGCTCTCCCCACAGCAACTTATGGTGCCAAAAATGGCCTGCTAGTCACTTTGACATGGTCTAATGTTTAGTGAGATTCTGACCACAGGACAGAGAAACATGAAGAAAATATGCTTTTCACAGCGCATTCAGCATGGAATGTAGGTCTGATTAGCTTCAAGGGACATGCCAAGACTCAGTTTTATCTTGAAATGAATAAAAATAATAGTTTTAAGGACTTTGGAGGGGTCAGAACTGCAAATACGGACTGTGGGCCTAAGAATGTATAACCAGTTGAACCTAAAAGTCGTCTGAGCTGCAAAGTGGCTGCTCAGGAAGACAGCGGGAGAGTGGGTAAAAACTTGAGTAGAAAAAATAATTGAAGAGTAAGCAATATGAATTCAGGATTAGATTGAATGGAAATGATGAGAGTAAAAGTTGCTGCTCCTGATGAAACTTTCCAGTAGTAAGCAGAATAAAGATTTTAAGCAAAAGTGTCCTTAGCACCCACTCTACTCTTTCCTTTCTTCTCTTTCAGAGATATAATTGAAATCCCCAGGTACACGAAAATTATAGGTTGTGGTTTATCATTCCCTTTTTCTCGGGAAACAATGTTGGAGTTCATATTATAATGTATCTGGGGCTGTCATAGAGCTTGGGTCCCGCAAGGCGCTGAAATTCCTGCCATCACTCTCAAAAAATTTGTGCTTTCTGTTTGCTTTTTTGACTTGATGATGATAGTGGAATTGTGTATTTCAAAACAACTTTATTTCTTATGAAGTATTTACTGAGAGTGAGCATACATCACGCACTCTTTCATGTATACCATTACAAGTGGACTTCAGAAATTGTGCACCTTAGTCATATATTTTTATTCTAGAAATGTCTGGCTCAGTTTCCAGTGCATTTGCCAAAACAGCGAGCAGTACAGTCAATATATTTGTCAACAGCTTCAAGTTTACTGAAAAAGATGTAATTAGATTAATGCCTAACAGTTCTTTCTAGGGAAAAATACAAATCTTACCTATCAATAGAGATGTCATTTTCCCCAGAGACCATTGTAAAGGGTAAGGTTTCCTGTGGAGCTGTTGCATTTTCATTTAAGAATATGGGGGAGTGGGGCGGAAAGACTTTTAAAAAAAGAAAGTACCATGTGTGTGCCTAGCAATTCTTCTCTCTTTTCTTGTGTAGGCAGCATTCTTACTCTATTACTGGAAAATAGTGGGGACACTGAGTGACAGATCAGGATCCCGAAAGGCTTTTAAATCCTGATACCATTGAAGTTACTGTATATTAAAAGCTTAGACAGGAGCTGAATGGTTAAAATCCTTTGCGTGTTACCTGTGTGAACTAACCAAGATTTTAAACAAAGACTTAAACTCCATTTTTTCATCATGTTGAGCAAGAACACAAACAAATGTGATGATCAAAGACTACTCTCTGTTATAAGAACATATAAAACGTGAATATTAAAATTTAAAACAATTTTTTACTTACCCTGGTTTTATATTATTATATTGTGTTGTGTTATAAAATATTATGTCATGTCATTTATTTTACTTTTTTTTGTTGTTGTTTTTTTGGTTTTTTATTTTAAGAAATACGAGATTGGGAAACCTTGAAACAAAAAGGTAGCATTGATATGTTGGGTGACTGACCAAGATGGCACTGTGAATTTATAGATAAGAAAGAAAAACAATGAGACAGCTGGACCAATTAATAGGAAAACTAGGAAAGGTGAAAGCTGGAAGTTATTCCTTGGGTGTAAGTGTGCAAGAAGATGACTAGAAACTCTGAAAGCAATTCTAGTATGGTTAAAAACAGAACTGAAGAATGGAGGAAGCTGAAAAAGATTAATTGGAGTGTTTTCAAGAATGATTTCCTGGTGTAGCTGCAGGTGGTTGTCTGAATTCCATAACTGGTGTAGTAATCAAGTTTTATTCTAATACTTGAATGAAATGAATAATTTTATTAGGTAAATATGCAAATGAAGAACACTAATGACACATGAGGAGTTCATACCATATCAGCAGGGTTCCTGAAAGTAAGAGGACCCTCTGTTTTGAAATTGTTTAATCCTTGGATAAAAGAAATACAGAAGGGATTAAGATCTGTATGACCTGAATGACTTGTAACACTAGTTTAATGAGACCATTTGGAATATGCTACACAGCCATTGAACCTCAGCCCACTCATAGTTATTAAAGTTGTGTTGTGTGTAACCTCTTATAGAGAAATCAGCATTTTTGAGACAATCTGGCCTGCATAAAATAACAAAGTTCAGAGACAGTATTGGTGCATGATTAAGCAGACGAAAGTTAGCTGTAGAGGCAAGTGTCAGTGGATTTATGCATTAGTAACAATTCCTAAGATTTTATTGTAAATCAGAAACAAACAGTAGGTTCAATTCCTGATGCATGTAAGGGGTTTGATGAATCATGATTTCTTCGTGTCTCTGAGCAAGCAGATTCAGCTGGTGGTAATGTATAAGCACTACAAAATCTGCCTGGAAACACATTAATGTAAATGCAGAGAAGTAATTAGCCCTTATCAGAAGAGTTACCTGAAGCAAATTCTCACATGCTTGTGATCAGAACATATCTTCTGGTCTACAGAGGAGCTTCCATTTAGTTATATTTCACTGACACTAAATGTGCCACTTTCTCATTCTAATCAACCTTGCTACTTTCTGCTGCTCTGATGAATGAAAATGATAGTACAAGAACCTTTTGTTTTTTTTCTTATATAGCCTGAAAAGTCTTGCACAGTTCTTTTGTTCCTGGTCTTTTCGTCTTCTTACTGTGGCTCTGATTCTAATTGGAAACCTTTTCCAAAAGGAGTTTGTTGGTTTAATTTTTCTCTACAGTCATAAGGATCTTCTCTCTTATTAGCTGCTTTGGCTACAGGGATAACAGAATTAAGCATAAAAGAATGTATGAAAATTAGTGTGTTTGAACAATGATAATATGGAAGAAATATACATGTGCGGAAATCATTGTTTTACAGCTGCTTACTGCTACAATATTTGAGGACAGAAAAAGAACTGCTTCATTTTGAATGTGCTGACTGAACATAATCACTCCCCACATATATGTGTGTGCATAAAAGGGCATCTTTTGAATTACTGAATGTTAAGAGTTAACTACAAACTAGAAAAATCGACCTTTTTATATTCAATCTCATCAGTTTTAACAGATTAAATTGAGGCTGATTTTTATGTTGGTTTTAGGAGAAGATCCACAGAAAGGAAATTTTTTATTTTGATAATATTGGAATAATTTTTATAAATTCCTAAATTTCAATAGAAGTAGTTTTCTAAATTTTCTTCTTTGTATTATTTTGAAGATGTACAGTAAGAACTGTGACTTTATTGGATTATTACATAATATTTTTCTTACTACTTATGTTTTCCATTTATTACAGATGGATAACAACAGTTGCTTCTTGATTCAAATCAGACGTACCTTTCTGAATGCCCTTGTCTCTATTTGTTTTATGATTTGACATAGCCTAACTGAAGCCTAGAAAATTCAGGACCTCAACCTGAATTTTCCTCCTCACTCAGTTAAACACAAAGTAACAAGGGATTCCTCATCCTTTTCTTCTCCACAATCCCCTAGATTCCTTTCTGTTTCTTAGTGGCAGTGTTTGCATAAATATGGCCTTAATCTATAGGGGCTTTCTCCTATCATAAGCAATTTCTCAGCCTATGAAAATATAGGTGAATATTTCCTCAGAAACTAATAACAAAAATAAAAGCTTAAAATTACCATGCTTTTTTTGCAGATGATGATGATGATGATGCATTTTTGCCTATTGTAGATATGTGAATGTCCTGGGTTCAGGAGTAGCAGTCATTTTTCTCCTTCTTAGTAGCTGACACATTGCTGTGGTTTTGACTTTTGGCCTGGGAACAGCGCTGATAACACCGCTGGTTTTAGTTGCTGCTTAGTAATGTTTAGTCTGACCAAGGACTTTCTGAGCCTCATGCTCTGCCAGTGAGGAAGGGAAGCCAGGATGAAGCAGAGACAGGACACCCGACTTAAACTAGCTGAAGAAGTAGTCCACACCAGAGCACATCATGCCCAGTATATAAACTGGAGGCAGTCATCTGGAAGGCTTAGATCGCTGCTGGGTCTGGCTGGGTGTTGATCAGCAGGTGGTAAACGCTTGTATTTTCTTCTCTTGTTACTTCCCTTATCATTATTATTATTATTGGTGCAGCACTAGTGGTTTGTGATATGCCTTAGTTACTGGACTGTTCTTACCTCGACCTATGACAGTTACATTCTTTTGATTCTCTTCCTCATCCCTCTGGGATGGGGGGGGGATAAAAGGAGGAGAGTGAGAGAGAAATTGCATGGTTTTCTGAGTTATGACTGGGCTTAAACTACGACAGTGTATTTATAATCAGGTTAAGCTATGTAGTTCAAATTTTATATTCTTTCAGGTACACAAACATCGCTTTTTCTTTGATGTCATAACTTTGAAAATATTGCCCAGTGTAGAAAGAAAGCTAAAATCATTTCGTATTGCTTCACATAGTTGTGTATGCAGCAGTGGTGCTATTATCAATTAAGAAAGTTGATAAAAGTTGTCATTGGCCCATGACAGATGCTGGGTAATTTTGGGTAAACAGTTAACTTCAATCTACCATACACCAGGGAGTAATTATCATTCTTAGTAGCATTACATACTAAGTTCTTAATATAATATATTTTTCTTATTGGTCTCCATGTGGCTGTTCATCTACTTCATCACTCCACTAGGTTTAACTGCATATGTTTGCTCACTTTGTCTAGGGTTCAGATATTCTTCTCCTATTGAAGAAAGTGCTTTATTCCCCACAAAACTTTAAGGTGTACAAATTGGTCCTGAGTGACACTCAAACTGCTGTTAGTTGTTTTTGGTGTGTTGTATCTTATGCAGTGACTGTCAAGTATCAAATCCTTTTTTGTGAACTAGATTCTATTTCTTTTGAATTTTCTATTTTTTCTTGTTTGTTAAAATGCTTTTTCTCGCATTTGCAAGGGAAGTGTATTTGTGGTATGATTAAATTCAATTTCAGCTCTGTCATGAGATTGCTTTATACTTTAATACATAAATTTGAAGGCCTCTAAAGGCCTTAGTTTTTTATCATAATCGAACTTCGTCTATATGGATTCCATTTCTTTCCATGCTTCAAATGTACACCTTTCTGACTACAGTAAAAATCTCTTTCTGACTTTATTTCCCAGTTTGAAAAGTAAATGGTCTATGGAATGTTTTGCAAATAATTTGTTGAGATTTTCTGTACTTTCGGGTGCCAGTGATTTAAAGCCTCAGCTCATTATTGCCATCTCCTAATTTCAAGTGCTCAGTTCACATACCAAATTTACCAAGACTAAGCCTCAGAATTATTTTCCTGGGAAAATTTCTGTAAAGAACTAAAAAGCTTCAACTTCATGATTGTTCTGCTGTGGTTCAGCGCTGCACATTCATGTTCATGTACTTTTTAATATGTCTACTAATGTCCTTTTTGCATGGTGTCTGAGCAACTAATAGATGCTGCTTATTGTGATTGTGTAAAAAGTTAATGTGCTAATTGTGATCTTGAGCTCTTTTTGATTGTAAAAGTTTTTGTTTTGTCTCCCCCCCCCCAAGATTAAGACTGTCCAGCGTGGGTTTGCTGAGCTGGCTCTCATTTGATAATTATAGTCCATCTTTTCTTTACTTCTCTCCACTGTTTATAAATAGTTGGGTGAAATTTGCATTGCTTTTGTTTTAGGAGTCTTGAAAACTGTACCTGGAGTGTGTCATTATGGTCTGCATATGGTCTGGGCACCTACAGCTTTATCTCACCAGTACAGCTATATATTTCAGGATGACAGAGGCTATTCTTCAGAGATTTATGTCTGTCTACATTGCACGACATTATTTCTTAAACTATAGTCAGAGAACAAAACCATGAAAAGGCTCTTCATGTTTCTGATTCTGCACTACTGCACTACTATGAAACTGCTGTCTATGCACTGGAGTCATTAACCTGCTTACTGGCTATCCAAAGAAAATAATGTTTTGAACCCCTGATCTTTACATCAGAATTAAATCAGTTAATTTAGGATTCATCTTAGATCAAGTGTGATTGTTGTTGTTAGTGATAGTGGTCAATTTATTGATTGATAAGCCAAGACATTTTCAAAGCATCAGAGCTGATTCTGAGATTCCACTATAATGTGAGTAATGCAACATGTCTTGTTAGAGAGATAAATGTGACAGAAAATAGAAATTCTGCATGACTGACTATGAATTCATAAATTATTTAGAGGTGAGACACTCACCCATCATTAAGCTGCAGAGAATTGCGATGTATCTTTTGAAAAACTTAGAACATCTTTTACAAACTTTGGCCTTGAAATTAGACTGCAACTTTCACTTATGGTAATTTTTTGAGATTAAAAATTCTAGGGACATCATAGTTTGTAAGTACTGTTGTGTATGTTGTCCTATACTTGCATTTCACCTAGAATGACCTTTTTCAATCATATATTAGAGAATAAAATCCAGCCTTTTTGAGTCTACTTTAGGTTGATTTTAAACTTGTAACTGAAAGAGGTAAATCGCCTTGATTTTATCTGATAGATCTTTACATGGAAATTAAGCCCTCCCTCAAATAAACCCCATTCTCCATAGGGACAGATTTGAATATTTTTGTTTAAATAGATTCCCCATAAAAATGGAATAAGCATCATGATATGTGTGGATGTAACTTTATCTACTTAGCTTAATGAGTTTGCCATCACTGATGACCTCTCCATAAGAGGCAATTCTAGGTTTTTGTGTATTAAAGAACTTGTTGAGTGTGGTCACTTATATGTTCACAATATCTGATTGTTGCAGTGACATCTATGACATTGACACCTGAAGTGGCATGTCTTGCACATAGGAGGAATAAGAGGAGAAAGAAGGATGATAAAATGAGTGATGATGGAGACTTCTTTTTTATAACGCTATTTTTCCAAAACCTGGCTCCTGGAGAAGGAGAGAGAAATTTGGTGTCTTAAGATTAAAAAAAATCCAGACAGCAAAATGCATCAAATGGGTCATTAAAAGAGAGATGGATAATGGTGTGGAATTGGGAAATGGAAGAATATCTGCTGATAAGAATCAAATCATAATGAAGGCTTCTTTGGAGCTGAGATGTCAATGACTCAATGGACCTCAGCAAGGTAAGACAGAACAGACAGGAGAAGCAACAGGTCCTCACAGATGTGAATTGTCTAGATCTGGTCCTTTAAGGGATTTGCATAATTCCATTTTACTTGGAAAGGATTGTCGTTTTACATAGCATTTTACTATGTTTAGGTACAAAACAGAAGAAAATCTGCTTGTGTTTTAGCTGTTGCAGCACAGACCTAAGTGATACATGAGAGCCACTGAACACATAAATGAATACATGTAAACTAATGAGGATGCATTTCTTCAGTTTAAAAGTTTAAAAAGGCTTTTGTGTTGAAGCTGTGTTTTGCTTTATTCCCATAAGCAGTGAATTTGAGGATTGCATGCAAAGCTTTGAAAATAGAAGTTTTGGCATTTGCAGGGGCCTTGGTTTCTCTACTGTGCGTAGTCTTCCATTGTATAGTCTGAGCATCTGTAACTATTGTCAAATGGTATTTTGCTACTCAAGGAGACATCTGTAAGATTGTGTGAGGCAAGGCTGTAATTTCATCACTATGCAAAACATGGCTGGTAATTAACTGTCTTGATCAAAATTATTCTTTATTCTTAGTAGTAAAATGAATTGGAGAGGGGAGTAGGCCCTGCAGACCTAAGAAGATAAGTGCGTATTATCCTAAGAGCTTGCCTAGGCCAAGAAGTTACCTCTGGCTTTATGTCTGTGTGTAGGAAATTCAGCTTTTAGTGAGAAAAGTTGCACAGGCTTTTTCTTTGAAAGTAAATCTTTAAAATGCCTGTAAAATTATGTTTTCCTGTAAAATCATGTAGAAGAATGTAATGTAACACTGTTTATAAGCAGATGATTTTAAAGCTACTGAGATAGTAACTTATGTGAAAAATTATAATGGTTTGGTTTAGGGGAATAGCTTTTTAAGAAAATGCAGATGTTTAGTAGACTGCTTACATGGACTGCTACTAAAAGCAGATCTGCTTCCTTCCCATTTTGAAGA
>JAOEHX010009205.1:0-10986 GCA_025448015.1 Bolborhynchus lineola
AGCACCTCCCGTATGAAGATAGGCTGAGAAAGTTGGGGCTGTTCAGCCTGGAGAAGAGAAGGCTGCGTGGAGACCTCTAGCAGCCTTCCAGTATCTGAAGGGGACCTACAGGGATGCTGGGGAGGTACTCTTCATTAGGGACTGTAGTGAAAGGAAAAGGGTCAATGGGTTCAAACTTAAACAGGGGAAGTTTAGATTGGACATGAGGAAGAAATTCTTTACTGCAAGAGTGGTGAGGCACTGGAATGGACTGCCCAGGGAAGTTGTGAATGCTCCATCGCTGGCAGTGTGTTCAAGGCTGGGTTGGACATAGCCTTGAGTGGCATGGTTTGGTGTGAGGTGTCCCTGCCCATGGCAGGGGGATTGGAACTCAATGATCTTAAGGTCCTTTGCAACCCTAACTATTCTAGGATTCTATGATTCTATCTTTGTACATGTCAAATTGCTCTCATGCTTTTTGTGGCCTTTTGTAGTATTGTCAGGAATTGCCAGAGTACTTAACATAAAAAGCTGCAAAGCTAACCCTATGTCTAAACAAAGTTAAGGTTAACTATCTACAAAGTTAACCTTATATCTAAAACATAAGCTGCCATCTTTGCTTCTCATTCAGCTAACTGGTCTTTGGGAACCATTGCAGTCTCAGTTCTTGTATCACAGTTAGCTATTTTGGTCTGGTGTGGAAGAGAAATGAGATGGTGATACCTCTCCAATACTTACACTGGTGCCTAGTGCTGCTGAGCGGAGCCCCAGACTGTAACTCGTCCTTTAACTGTGTGAGTTTGAACCCATGCATGCATGCTTTAACTATTAGGTTAAAATCGATTCCAGTTGAGAGTTCTCTTGCCCATGCTTGTCAAAGTAATGTTGATTTGCTTGGAACAATGGAAATGTTAATGAGTAGAAAGAGGGTTATTTTTTGCATTAAGCTGAAGATAAAATGATACCTTAACACTGAATTCCACTTGACTGTTTTGTAAACGGTACACCAGCAATTTACTAGTCTCAACAGTGAGCTTTTAAAATTGGGCAAACTCTTTCTGGATTTCTGTTCATGCTGTGTAACAACCTTTTCTCAATCATTCACATTTGCATATGAGCATACAAAATGTATTCTATATCCTTCCACACCATGTATCACAAATCCAAAAAGCTTCTTCTTCGAGTGACTCACTTATCTACCTGTCTCAGAACATCCTTCTCCAAGGCATATATCAAGATCTAACCTCTCTCCCTTCTTCAGTAAGAGGTGGCTTGCAGACACTAGCCAGGGCAATTTGCTGTGCCTGGGTTCAACCTCCCGAAATGATTAATCATTCTTAGGTAACATTACTACTATACTCTGTCTTATCTCTCATTACAGCAAGGAGAGAAGTTTAGGAAATGTAAAAGTTACATGGTCTCCAACATCAGATTGGTTTGGTCTTAGCAAAGGAAACGTAACAGATCTGGTTAGGTCAAGAGAGCATCCGTGGCCTCTTCCCCTCCTAATTTTCCACTCCCCTCCAAATTACTAAGCACAATTTCACATCACCCTCAAAGAATATGGTAACAAGAGAGGTCCAATAACTTCTCTCACCTAGAAAGTGAGAAACTAAATGACACAAAAAGGTACATGGAATGGGCTCTTTTTGGCCAACCTTCTGCAGCTGGACAAATACCAGGGAACAAAACACAACAATCCTGGAGATGGGAAGGAATATGGCAAACATAGACACTCTGCTATTTCAGGGATGTATACATTACACCAAAATATATTTTTGAAGTATGAGGGAGCAAACTACAGTTTGTTCAACATTGTCAATAAGTTGAGGTCTAAAATGCTTCATGGAAATAAGGCCAGCTGGGAGCTTTTTAGCAAAATGTGTTACATTTTCACTGCTATTTGTAGAGTTGGGTTATTCAAGCAGATTTCTCAATCTAAAATTTGTAATTTCCTTCCTCCACTCATACAACTCTTCTTGGTATTTCGAAATTAAGAAGGGAAAACTTTTTGTCTCAGCTTTGTTTTCAAATAGAGGAGCCAAAGACAAACACAAAAGGGAAGAAACTGTATGTTTTAGAGAGGTTGGAACAAGCATTTTGTACGTTTGTTTCTGACTGAACATTTTAAAAATCTTAAGTCATGACAAGAAAATTATTTGAGGACTCAAAGATTTTGAGAGGAAAAGCAATTTCCCCTCCTAGCTCCTGCGAGTGCAGTGTTCAGAATACAGCAGCTACTTTGTACTTTTCTATTGCATTCCTCCCACACCCAAACTCAAATAAATAGAACCAACTTCAAATCTTTCCAAAACATCCATGTTTTACTACATATCTTATATAAAAAGTATCTGGGAAAACAGCGTATTGACTTCCCTTATCAAGCCAAAAGGAAGAATATTGCAAATGCTGTTTGCTGAGGTACTCTGGATATTGTTACAGAACAGTACACAACCTCACAGACTCTAGAAGCATTATACTACTAACAGTCTAGATCTGCTTTTTTTCCCAGCCCCATCACATTTTTTGATGTTGATTCCTCACTTATCCACCCCAACAAGGGAAGAAAAGGCACAAAATATCCCAAATATTTAAACCACAAAGTAAAAATTCAGGACCTCATCCCAGCATGCATCAGAATGTAAGATTTATTGTCAAACTGGAAGGATTTTCAGACCTAAAAAACTCCAGTTAAACCCAAATGAGAAAAATTTTTAACTGGCCTTTTTCCTGCCTGACTTAAATTTCTCAGCAACCTTTACCTGCACTTTGAGGACTAAGCCAGAGCAATTAGCTTTTAGACCTATCTTTTATAGTAATTGCCCTTAAGGCAACTGCAAGGTTTCCCAGGTGTCAGCTTTCTGTGGTGTTTGTGCAACTCCCAGAAGAGAGCAAGAAAAGACACTAAAATAGAAAAATTCTTCAGCAGGTATATGCATGAAATGGAAGCTTAAAAAGCCAACAAGGCACGATGATCATTAATTTTCTATGTATATCACATTTAGTCACGGAATTATACAATTGGATAATACTACAAGCAGAAAAAGCCTCTTAAATGCAAGGATTAAAAAAAATTCCAATTTTTCAACCTCACAGTAACTCCTAATTGGTACTTGAAGTCCTTTAGCCACCAATTAAATTATATTTTTAAAGCCCCTGAGAATGTTTTATACATTTATTTTTTTCTCTTTTGTCATTCATCTAAGAAGCCTATGTGTTTTGTTTTGGGATTTATTTTGACTGAAACAAAGGTCACCACCCTTCGCAGGAAACACTTTTCTGCTGCTTAGAAGGTGAAAGTTCCCTTTCAAATCACTGCAGGTGAACTCACCTGTTTATGCCAGAAGGAAGTATGGCCACAAATGTGGTTATCAAATAACATTTCAATCTGATGATTTGGTTTTGAGTTCTCTCCCAGTAGTGTCCCAGTGGAGAGTGTTGCTGGAGACTTCATATCTTCCCAAAGGAGGACTAGCTGGACACTGTAAATCCACACGATGCTGCTTCTGTCAATCAGTAACCTCTAACTTATGTAATGACGTGTCCTCATCAAGCTTTCACCAACAGCAAAACTCGTGTTTCCTATTTTGAGGCACTATAAAATTCTGTTGGGCCACGAGAAGTTGACTAAAGCAGCAGTTGTTTTTAGAAGCTAAGTTGCTCTGGACAAGTCCAGTATTTCTACAAGAGATGACTTGGAAAAACCTTTTACTGTAGCAAGAGTCACAGGTGTCAGAATTGTGAGCACCTCAAAATTTAGGGCTTTCCACCATTATACCATCACCTGCTCTGGAGTTTTCCTCACTGATCTGATTACCACAGCAGACCTCTCTCATACTGCTATCATCTTGGGAGCAAGACTTTGCAGCTCAATAAAAACATTCAGTTAAAGCCTAGATCCTATCTGATCTACAGTGAGATGTCTTTGTAGAGGCAATCATAATGTTTGTCAGTAGCTTACACAGTTCTATGCAGAGATGGCCACACAGCACTTCCATGCATGGCATAAAACCTTCTATTTCCATTGAGGAAAATTTAAGGAAGGGAAAAGTTTCAGCATTTATGATGAAGTATAGGTCTTTGTGTGTGCTCAGTAACTAACAAATTTACGTGTTTCAGCCTAATTAGGGATCTTTGAGCAGTCCTGGTAAGCAGGTGGCAAACTGAAATGCACTGGTTTGCTTTGGTGTTTGTATTTCACAGTGCACTGTTTGTGCCTTTTCATTTGTATTTAGTTTTTTGCTCTGTTGTTTTGTAAGTGTTCAGAGTACTACACAGCATTATGGTACACTATCATTTTTCAAGCCATTAAATGCTAACTTCGTTTTCTTGTGTGAATTATGCTTTGCTCTTTTAGTTTTGTAATGAAAAATAAGTACAGGTTATGCAAGGAATAACCCCTGTGTAAGCAGCAGCTATCTTTTTAAACGGTTTATTATGCCACAGTCTGGTACTCCATTAAATATAGATTACAGACTGTTGAATAAATGAATATCAACTAAGCAGCCACATCCTTCTGTACATATCAATGCAAATAATGAATCGTGGCATCTCATGAAAATGTATAACCTAGAAGAGTGGGTCAAGAAGTAATTACACATTTGTCTTATCTCATGCTTCTTGCTCTCAAAACAGAAAATACATTTTATGATAGTTAGGGGACACTGAGAAACCTCTTGTGATCTTTTTCCCTGGAAGGTGGAAAAGCATTCTTTCTCATAGTTTTATGTATATGTGTTTAGGTTTCCAGGTATATTTCTAATAATACACTTTGAAAAAGATGCATTCATAATTAAGTGTCTAGTTGAAAAATGTGGGTTCATAGCTCTTCCACAGACTGACCGTGTTATGAATAAAAAAGTAACCCACTGGCTCACTTTTGGAAATGTAACTAATTATCAAATTAAACAATTTTGAGCTTTACAATACTCCATAGTCCACAAAATCTAAGTGTACTTGTTTATGTACTAATAAACATAGAAAATATACCTCTTAGAAATTAACATCAAATCTGGATAGGAACCATGACTATGATACTCTTTAGAAACAGGCAAGATTAAAGCCAATACTGATTATAGATAAACTGAAATCTGGAGACTGGAATTCAAATTATGTTTCTCAAAGCTGAAGTAGACTAACCTGTCACATACGGAACAGATTAAGAACTGGAACAAACTAATCATTAGGCTATTAAAATAATAACACTAACACGAGCTGTATAACAGGAAAAGCTATTTGTAGCTGCTCAGGAGGAGTTATCTGCTGATCCCAGTTTGAATAAGTGGACTCAGAGAAGCAACTGTATCAGTGAAGAGAAAAACAAGCCAAACAACTAACTTGTAATATCTTTGGCCCATATATTGCAGGGCAAATTATCAGCTGCTCACAACTGACAAAGTTAGCTTGATTTCATTAATGACATGTCAGTTCACCCATCTTGTTAGTAATAATTAGATCTGCTTGATAAATGAATTTCATATTAATGTTAAAAATCTATTAGTAGTCATACTTTTCCAGGAATTTCTAAATTTTCTGCCAGAAACCTGGGAAAAAAAGTTCAGCTTTCTAGTATGGGCAGTGAAAGAAACTTGATTTTTTGGCTTGAAAGTACTTTGTTATATTTTGTTAAAGGAATAGGCACCAAATTTTTATTAAAAATACACTATTCATGCAAATAAGCTGGATAATTATTGCATACATGTTTCTGAGCCTCCTCCTCCCAGCTAGCTATGGCAGTTAATGCTTGGAGCCATTGCAAAGCTTTAACAAATAACATCTGTGCAGTACAGGTCATATTGTGGCCCAGTTAAACCAGCATTGAGCAGTTTTCAGATGCTGACTTCTGAGTATGACTATGCAGGTAGGGAAAAGGGGAGAACAATGCTTGTTGTTAAATGAGATTTACATTTTTATGTTTCTTTGCAACACCTGGACACCTATCCTGGTGAATAGTTGGAAAAAACTCCAATTACTTCTCTTTTTTTGCCTGTCAGGTCAGAAATTCCACAAATTACACAAAACTGAATGCAAAAGCAAAGAATAGGAGAAAATACATGATGGGAGCAATTCTATTTTATACTTTTCAAATATTCCTTGTTACACATGGTAAACATACTCCTTTTTAGTCCATACAGATTCATTGTTCTGTGCTGTTCTTAGACACAGTATTTTATCAAGTCACAAATACGGACTGCTAAAAACCCATACATTTCATGACAACTCAAGGTTCCAAAACTGAAGCAGAGATCCTATTTACTAAGAGAACACAAAAGAAGCTGATTTAAATGTCCTCAAAATTAGCTCCAAGGTATAGATTTAAACAATTGGGGTTTGTTTTCATTTTTTGGTTTGTTTGGGCTTTTTTTTTTTTTGTTTGGGTTGGGGTTTTTTTCTGCGTTTTTGCTTTTTTTTGTTTGCGTGTGTGTGTATGAGACTGTGCCTTTCTTACAGGATCTAAAAATTCACTTCAGATTTGGGGAAAATACCAGCACTTCTTGAAAGGCAGAGAAACTGAAGCACAGAGAAGAAGAGAAGACTGAGGTCACTCAGCAACTCCATCATTTGTTTTTTTACTATACGCTTTTTGCCATGATAAAGCACAATTGTTCAAAACACTGAAAGCATAGCCATACACAACCAAGGAGCACAAATCAGCATCCACACATACCATATACAATCCTAGCAATGCTGTTTTCAGGAAATTTTCTACTGATTACATGTATCTCCAAATGAAGATCATACACTGGTAAATATTAGTATTCCAAATTTCTAAGTATAAAAATAGTATCAGAGTGAAGATAAATTGTTTAGGTAGGATAATAAAATGAAATTGTAGACTAGAGTGAAAAAGTATTAATCTAATTTTCACTCTTTCTTCTTCTTCCCAGTAAACACATATATAGTATATACATAAACTTATATATATTTACATTTGCACATATGAGCATATATGCTTGTTTTCTAATGAAGCAAAGAGCCGCTTCACATTCTTTAGAAACCTGTCTTAAAGCTTATTATTTTTCAACGTTTGAATGTACTGTTTATATTAAGTGCTTGCAGTTACACCTTCTTGGACCTTCAGTAGTGTGCTGTGTTCAAAGGATATGCAGAACAAAACATCCACGAAGAGAATGACATACTCAGGTATATATAGACAGTTACATTCCATTTTAAAACTAGGCTATTGAAAATTATTCCAAGCTCCACAAAGTACTGCTGCCTTCTCCTTTCCAGATCTGCCTGTACTTAAGGCAGTTGCACCTAACCTGCCCTAGCTGCTAGGTTCAGACCTACTGTTCCTGCTCCACCCTTAATGGCTCATTCCATTCTCTCAAGAACAATTTTGTCTATGTAAAGATTTAAAGCTTAAGATTTGAGTTGCGTTGGGAAGTGTCAATGGTCTCTCAACCCTAAAGTCTGTAACACAGATTTCAATTGACCAAAATTCTTTCAGTTTGGCATCTGTTCATAATAAGAAATATCTGTGTTTCCCTAAGCTTATCATCATGGTTCGGATCACATGTCTAACACTCCTCACCATTTGAGCAGGTAGATACTGTGTGACCTGTTTGCTCCAAAGCAGCCCCTTGATAAAAAGAATGAGTGGTGGTGGTCACTACAGACTTGCCAGTATGTTCCAATTGCCTTTGGAAATCAATGGGATTGAAGTCTACATTTTAAATCTGAGCTGTAGCTACTGTGTGTTTGGCTAGACATTTCCTGATGTCCCTCTGAAGACCAGCTACTTCAGTACTTACAAATTAGGCTGATCATAACATATGCAATATAACAAGTATTTCCCATCTATTTTTCAGTTCTGTTTTCCAAAACATATTTCAGATGTACTATACTTACATGACTGTAGCACCCAAAGGCACTAATCATCCTTAAGGCTTTATTGTGCTAAGAGTAATTCGATCACTCAGAGGGCCTTTTCCCACACACTGTACGAGCCTAGAATACAAGCACTGTGCACAGGCTGGAAAATTATGGTTACCATCACTTACATAAAGGTTGATATATTGATACTTCATGTTTTATATAAATGATACAAAAATAAATGTAACTGCCAATAAATTTCATCTGCTATTCGTTAAGCTCTCATTTGTTTCACAATTTTATAGCAGAGGGGACACTGGAGGAGTGATTTGCATTGAAAAAAATCTCATAGTAGCCTCCTGCATCAGCTGAGAAAGCTCTCTGATGTGATATGTCAGACAGTACATTACAGGTCAATAAAATAAGGCCACATAATGCAACATATAAGATGAACCCTGTTCAGCTAAGACTGTTCACCAAGTCCTAATTTCTAGCTCTCTTCTACAGTGTTGCAATATTCTTAAGCAATTGTTTCTGTACATGTCGTTCCACTAATAATACATACCCTGCTCCATTTGCAGTCTTTCATTCATATGCATGAATGATCACAAACTATTTGATAAATATACTCTCAGGTTTCAAAAATGAAAAGACTGCTTTCTTTTAATAAAGGTCTGTAATGTGAGAATTGTAATGAAGTTACATGATATGATTTGATAACTCAGGACTAACTAAGCTGTGGCAGCTACCATGTGCATATATTTGTCCTGTCTGGAAATTATTTCATTCACTTTAATTTACCCTCACTGAAATCTGAAAGATATTTTCTTCAATTTGATCTGCCACATGTAACACTTCCAAGAATTGATTTCAGTTGCTGGGCTGGCTACTCACTATAACCTGATGTTGCTCCCCAGCTACCATCCAGATTCTGAAAATCACCCACTCCTTTTGGAAACAGACTGCAGACTGTGTCAATTAAGGAAGAGGGAGAAACAATGCCATGACCTGACAAACAGCAGCAGAGGAGTAAGGCAGGAGCACTAGTCCTTAAGCTCTGACAATAGGACAATTTGTGATAACTCCCATAGTCTCCTTTTCACAGCTTCAAGTCCAGAAGCAGGCAGGACTCTTATTGACTATGAGTCTACTTGAATGCATGTGGACACCAAAATTGCTGCCCATTCCTGTTCCAGGGTTTCTTTAAATAAAATATGTCATAGTTCAAGTGACTATGAGCCGAAAATATGAAACTCTGATTAATGCAAAAATTCTACTGCACAGTTTGTAAAAACAGAACAAAATTCTCCCAAGAAACTTCCAGATAGGCCAAAGCTGCTGAAATTTTGTTTGGCACTGGTGGATGGGAGGAAAAAAATCCAGTTATAAATTAAATGGTATTTGAACCAGTGGACCCAGGAAATATTTTGCTTGCATGAAAGGGAAAGCTGGGAACTTTGAAGAAATTTGGTCTTTGTTCTGGGTATTACATGATTAATTAGAAATAAGATATATTTGAAAATGCTTCTTTATTGATTTGAATTTCCCAAGAGTTTATTATTTTAACTAGGTTCTGTGAACAAAGTTTAGCCTGTAAAAAAGACATAAACCCCCTTATATGCACAATTTTTTTCTTTCTACTGGGATCCCTTTTCGTGCAGTTTGTTCTGGAGGGTTTTTTGGCAGGAGAGAGAGAGTATTTAAAGATGAAAGGTATTTTTCTGTTTTACCTGTGATACATAAATGACTTATTGTCATACTTGTTTAAACTGCACAAACAGGATTATTTTTTTTTTTAATCTATAAGATGTAATTCTCTGCTGAATTTTCTTATTATTATACTGGAGTGTTTCTGTAATCTTCCCAACTTTCTAATATTCTATTTAGACACTATGGCATAAACAAAATTCTGCTGCTATTCTAGGAACTGCAGTCAATAGGAATTTTTGTATCTGAGGTGTCAACAACTTAATAAATATGTTTGTTTGCAATTCATGACTTCTGAGTGTTCCTGTAACTAATCTTTTTTAATATTGGATGATTTAGAAATATTCTAATGAATGTTTGCTAAGAACTCTGATTCATTGTGTGTCTAGAAATGTTATTTTCTTAGTGCATGACAGCTCAGTGCTTTAGTATTTCATAAATAATTAATCTATTTAAAAGAAAAATATAATTACACATGAACTGTTTACATAATTTTAAACTAATTATGCCACGACTATTAAATGATTCCTACATTATCATAGCCTCCCCAAATATAATTCTAGTGTTCAGATAATATTTTAGTATCATAAAATAAATTCCTCAAAATTTAAATCACTGTAGAAGATGCTATGAGGCTGAACACCACGAATTTGTAATCAAAAGGGAAGGTTAAGTCATTTAGACCAATATTTAATGCCAAGCATGTGCTGATTGCCAAGGCAATGTTCCTGGCTACCTAGAGACTCTTGGGCTGAGTTTTAAAGATCTTGAATGTAGAAATAAGAAACTGTGAGCATTTCAGTTTCACCATGTACTATGCTAACATTAGGAGATCATAGGCTAACCACTGAGATTTGCTAGGGTCTGCTGAGACCCTTCATTAGGAAGTTTTAAATCAGGACAATACCACTGAACAACACACAGAATGTCTTATGCTGGATATCTTATAGATGACTACTGAAAATTGAACAAAAATAGTTAATTGCATTCAAAAAGCCTAATTTTTGAAAGAAAGGAATCTCTAAGACTGCTAAAAATATACCAGAAAGAACATTCACAGTCAGCAAACTGAAATAGTTCTTAAAGATGATGTTCTGGATTTTTAAAAAAGTTCCATCTAGTCAAAGCAGCTATGGCTGTTACTAGTAAAGTATTTTATTGCAGCTACTTAGAATTGCCTGGAGAGTTTTACAATTCCCAACACCTTTTTTCTTTTTTTTTTTTTTTTCCTTTTCTTAGGCCTTTCAGCACTTTCCCCCCAATATCTCTCCTGTTTCCTAGTTTTCAGTGGACAACACATAAGAACACATGAAAGACTGAGAGCTCTTTAATAAGGTATCCTGGGTTCAGCAGTAGCAGTTATTTTTCTCCTTCTTAGTAGCTGGTGCAGTGCCGTGGTTTTGACTTTTTCCCTGGGAACAGCACTGATGACACCAATGTTTTCAGTTGCTGCTCAGTAATGTTTACTCTGACCAAGGACTT
>JAOEHX010009208.1:0-25682 GCA_025448015.1 Bolborhynchus lineola
GGACCTTAAGATCATCTAGTTCCAACCCCCCTGCCATGGGCAGGGACATCTCACACTAAACCATGCCACCCAAGGCTCTGTTCAACCCAGCCTTGAACAGTGCCAGGGATGGAGCATTCACAACTTCCCTGGCCAACCCATTCCAGTGCCTCACCACCCTTAAAGGAAAGAATTTCTTCCTCATATCCAATCTATGATTCGCTGGTTTTAAATTATCAACTGTGCCTTTTACTACAGCTTTCAACACTATGCAACCTGCAAAGGCAGGGGGTTCATTTCTTCATAGCTTGTCAGCAATGCTGAAGCATTAAAATGAATATAGTACACAGGCTCTGAATTTATCATTTAGATTTAACTTTGTTCTTACCACAAGGATTACAGATTTTGTTTTAAAACTTGTTTTTATTTCCTTTTTAAAAAAAACTAAGAAGAGAAATTTAAGGTTGCAAAGCAAGGCACTCAACCATTTGGGAATAGTAAAGTGAGAATTGCATTCCTTTTGTCACTTGGAGTCTCTAGTTGGATTTTGAACAGTCCCATACTGTTCCTCAAGTAATGAAATATCATGATAATGCTGATTCTAGGCTACCTCAATAGTCTGCAGCATTAACTTCAATAGGATTTCCAGTATTTTCCAAGGTGATGTATGTGTATATGTATGTATATATGGAGGGGTGCATATGCATATACAAGGTATGCTGATTTGCTAAAGTAAGATTACGGTCATTTTTTCTCATCCTTAACAGAAATCATCACTTTAACCCTACATGTTAAAAGTTAACAGAAAATAAACCTGGGTGCATTTTGAATGCAAAGAGATTTAAAACAGAGATTACTGTTTGTTATCTGATTTCATTCCCCTCCAAAATGTGAACGATATGGTCTAGTCCTTTCACCAGTACACACATGGTTTGTTTTCTCTCCAGCACAAGCTATGAATACACTCTTTTTCTATTTCTGTCTTGTGTAAACACATTTTTCCCAGGACTTCCACATTTCAGTACAAGGAGGGCATCCCGCAAATAGCACATCCATGAAGCTGTACTGATTGCAATAAGCCATTTATATGCAGATCACTGAGCAAATGCACTTTTAATTTTATGTGTCCAGTAAACTACTACACCCTGACTAGATTAAAACAGGACTTCAAACCAGAGATAATTTAAAGCTGACTTCATATATTTGTACTACAATTCACATCTAAAATGATATTGTAAGCAGCCATAATAATAAACCACTATTAACCTATAAAATACTGTAAAATTGAAATATATTTTAACATAGATGTACTTATCCAAACTTAACCATTTGTTTCCATAATTAACTCAGTATCTACTGCAACATTGTATTTAAAATTTCAATGATGCTTATCAAGTCAGAACAATCTGATGAGACTCTTCAGTCATGCAAAATCACAGGCAGCTACAGTGAGGTAAATATCCAGAAGGCACAGTGGATGTATACAAAAAATTGTACATTCCATTACTGTCGTGCATTGCAGGTGTGCCCACCAGAAGTGTGTGTCCCCGTGTGCATAAAGGCAAGCAAGCTTTTGAGTGGCTGTGCCCTAGCTTACAGAAGATACTGATTCTTTTACATTACCTAAGTGTTCTACATATTAAGCAGTTTCTATTCATATAGGTATTATATATTATACATATATATTTAAAGTGGTAAAAGCCGTATGATTCTGATACCCTATAGCATTGAAACACAACATATATTTTTTTATCATAGCATAAACTGTTTTTTTCATGAATTAATGGGAAAAATTGAAAACTGCAGAAAACACAGTTGTCTTGTACAGAAACTGTTTTTGTTTTCTTCCTGAAATGACTGTCTATCATCAATATCATGATAAATTAAAACAAACAGTTCATCAAGTCATACTTTCTATTCCTTCTTCTAGGAGCTATGGGGCTACTTTTCACTCTTTTTAAAATCAAAGTGTACATATATTCAGTGTCAAGTGCTATTTCACAACAGAAAAAAGGAAATATTTAATGTCTAAGATGCCAAATGCTTTGACTTTTCAATGTGTTTCTTTGTTTTTCCAGCTGGAATTATTCAGTAAAGGTCTATTCTCCTTTTATCATGTGTTCAACCAAATTCACTAACATATATTAGCTACTTCTTAAAAAATTGGTTATTTTATTTAATGTGATGAATCATGCAAAAATACTCAATGTGGGCTTGTAGGAGAGTGAGAAAAGAGAAACAAGCATTCAGATCTCATCCATGCCCTGCATCTGGAATTATTAGCTCACATATGGGTCTCATCTGCTTCAAGCTGAGTTTAGGAAGAGTGTAAATAAATTAACTTCATCTCTGAAAGCTGAGGGAGGCAGTAATAAAACATGAAATACTGGAAAAGAGCGATGTCCAACCAGAAACTCCAAGGATATGTAAAGTATTATGTGATAATTTGTATATTCATTAGATGTTACAGTAATTAAATGATGTCTGCTCTAGAAACTCTTTCAGAAATGGCTAAGAGTTGCCTTGACAGGAGTCTGAGATTTTTAGGATGCCTGATGAAACGTGATTCGCCTCTTTAGTACAAAAAATTTCTCCAGCAACAGTGCCATTTTTCAGAGGAAAAAGTATTGCTCCCCTTTGGAGAAAACAAAAAGCTACACATACAGGAATAAGATCTACCAGCTTTTCATGCCAAACATAATCATACTTAGCATACCAATCTACTTAGAAAATATATTATTGCTAAACCAGTTGTTATGGTTGATCAATCCAAGCCCTTCTCGTTAAAAACAGATGGCACATGGAGGAATAACCAAACACATTCTGGAGGGTATCTGATGAGAAACTCCATTATATTTCACTAGTTTCTTATTTATACAGAGCAATAACAGCTGGACCACAAACAATTAGAAAACATAAACAAAATGGAAGGCTGAAAGCAGAGACTAGTTCATTGCGTGTATGGACAAGTATTTTTATGGGGTTCAAGAGGATTTCAGCTCAGGATCACCCTGGTCCTCACACTAAAAAAAAAATCCTGAAGAAAAAAAAAAAATTGAAATATCTGGAAATATATGCATGAAGAGAGGCAGCATTTCCTGAGTTCCTATAGTGTTCCTCTTTGGTTGTACTGGGCTACTGCTCATTTATCAAGAATTCAGTGATGGCTTCATTGACTCATTGTATATCCTTTATTTGTCTAATTTTGAAGGTCTGTTAAATGAGAGCTTGGAAAATGCTCTAATAATAGTAATGCTGACCTTAGTGTCCTATAGGTTAAAATGTCTAAAATGAAAGAAAAACTAGAGAAGGAAAATCACAAGCTCTGCTGCCTAGCCCAAAACCTACACCTTCATCATGGGCTGCACAAGGGAGGAAAGAGCAAAATATACTGCCACCATTTGAAAACACAATTACGCATCTGAAAGGTGAAAAGTCAGAGGTGAAGACTACCAGGGCACAGCTCAGCAGCTGTGGCTGATCTTTACATACAAAGGACAGGAAGGAGGAAACACCAGAGACAGGCAGCTGAGACCATACGTCAATAGCTCCATAATACTCATCCATGACCCTGCAGCCTGCCTCTCTGGGAGATGCCATGGTGGTGACCAGGTCCAGCTGCAACGGGATGCACCGACAACATCACATATATTCCAGCAGCACATATGCCCTGTTAGCATGGGGGATCAGTTTCTCCAGAACACCTGGACACTGCTCCAACACAGCAACCCAACACCAGCCCAATATCCCTCACTCAAACACCTGCTGGAGCAAATCCCATCACCCCTCACATTCCCAATACAAAACAACACCATGATGGTACAGCTATAGGCACTCTGCCAATATTTCCATCTGCATCATTAATACCCAGGGAATATGTCCCCACTACTCTGGCTGGAAGGAGAGGTGGAAACCATGGTGCCCACCATATAAGTAGACAAGGTTTGTCACCCTCAGCAAAATCAGGGCACTGCTCCAAAACCCTTTGTGACTCAGGAAGTCAAGAGGACACTACACATAATTGCTAAACTTCATTCCACTTCAGACTGGACCATGCTACAGGCTTTTAGCAGCTATGAGAGCTCTTGTGCCTTCTGTACAACACTTCCAACAAGGATCCAATAAAATAACTTGACCAACTTCTTGGGAAGCCCTAGAATTACCATGTGATTTCTTAATGAAGAAATCTACATTTCCTCTTCATAATAAGCATTCAAGACCTCACAACAAGGAAAAAAAATATCTTGAGTCCTCTCTGGGATTACGTGTCAAGCCACAAGCTCAACATCTTTCAGATTTCAAAAATGGGAGAGTTTAGTGTTTAGCCTTTTTCCAACAAACTCCTTTTAACTCCCTTTCTATTATCTTTCTCTCTGACATACATTGTAAAAAATTAAACTGCATGGGTTTCCTGGCCTTACCTGAGGCAAGCATCTCCCTCTACCTCCATCCTGCCTGTTGCCCTGCCTTCTGATTTGGCCAGTTCCCAGGAGTGCCATGAGACAATCCCACTACATTCCTTCTCAGAAGTGTAAAGAAAGGAAGCTTCATGTGACATGGGGTGTTGGAAACAAAACAGATGCTCCCAACACACTACTACCATATTAAAATGGTTTAAACACTTTACTTTCCTGGTATCCTGAAGCCTGCTGGAGTTGAGAGCTCTCCAGCTTCCCAGAAATATTTCTCCATAGCAAACACTGCTGCAACAGGACTTGGGCTATAAGGAGCCAGTCTGTGACAGCCTTTGGCCAGAAGCAAAGCCTGACATGAAAAGAGACCAAAGGAGTTTTCGGGGAAATAAGCATTATAGAAAAAAATGGAACAAGAGCGTGCAAGAGTTATGCGAGCCACACACAAAGGCTACCAAGAACATTAAATCAGTTTTTCTCAGTTAGAATTCTGCTTTAAATTCCCTTTTACCAGGAATGGCAGCTTTGTCTTGATTTTCTGTGATCACACTCTAAAAACATCATTATGAAAAGCAGCAAATTTACTTTTAAAAGATGTGGAAGAATTATTTTCTCCAGTTGGTATTGGTGGGAAATGCAATCATGGAATACTTTCATACACATACTACCATAAACATCAAATCTGTAAACTTCATAGTCATCCAGCTCAGCATTAATGCACTATATCAAGACTCAGCAATAATTCTCCCTTTCACAACAGCCTCTAATTTCCAGTGTACCTCACCCCTTGCAAGCTCAACAATAGTTTAATAACAACTATCAGCTGTTGCTGACCAAATCCTCCTTCATCCCCTTGCAAAAGCAGGAAAGACTATTTAGGGACAAGAACATGGGACACAAGTAAAAGCTCTGGAGCAAAGCACATGAAAGGAAAAATCACTGCATATGCACATTTGGACACAAACTCACTTTCCCCCCATTGGACTTTTGCATTGCCTCACAGCAGTCCAATTACATTTTCTTTTTTTAAAGCTCTCTTTTTCTTCTCTTTTCTGTTTTGTGGCTACCCCAAGGAGCTCTGGGGTGTACCTAATTATTTCCTACCTGCTTTGCCTGCCTGCACTATCTCAGATTTCTGTTTACAGATTAACTCTAGTCATTGTCAGGATGCTGCTTGGGTACAGCCTTCAAAACCACTGAACCCACTGCCACTGAGCAGTTGAACATTATACAAGCATGGTGTTCCTTCATGATATCTTTGGAAAGAATTAAATAAACACCAAACTATTACAGCACATCTAATATATCCTAAAATCACATTTGGTTTGCAAAAAAACTGGATGGGCTGTGCAGCAGGAGCCCCATTTGCTGGGGCGTTTCCAGTCCCAACGTACTTATATCTGGTTTATACCCCACTTGCTGCACCTTGCCGCTCAACATGGTGTCTCAGTATCTGTCTGAAACAGATAAAACCCCGCCTTATTCCCACTACTACAAAATTCAGATAGCTTCTTCCCAGTGCTTTGGCAAGGAACAAAGAAAATTAGCTACTTGTTTCCTTGCTCTTCTAGGATATCAAAACAACTTACCCAAGTCCACTCCATCAGCTGAGTGTTGGAAAAAAAGAGAACTTAAAAGCTCTGCCTCCTAAAGCATTAGCTTTGCCTGCAAATCCAAAACTACTCTCGAGATAACGGTGCACTTCAGGCTGCCCAAGGGAGAGCTGGAGGTGTAACCGTACCTCCCCAAAAGCAGCCAACACCTCAGCCTCTATCAGGTGACTGATGGGATCAGATGTGGTCCTGCGTAGGGTTTCCACAATGCAGGGGATGACAGCAATACCTTCTGCTATTTGCTGAAGTACACATGTGAAGGAAATTCAAATGTAAAACGAATGCATAAGTTCTTCTTAAGGCAAGGACCTACATGACATATGGGTTCAACTAGTATGCTACTTATATTATCAATGCTTAAGCAGTAATGACTGGATACAGGGGAGCCAAACAACCTGGAAGTGCAGGCAGGCGCTATGCCAACCTGTTTGACTTTCCCAGCTCTTACTTTTGTAAGCCAGTGGCCCTGCTTGCTTGCAGACTACTCACCTGGCTGTAGAGCTCATCCAGCTTTCTTTAACTAGTGGCGCAATATGACTTTGCCAGTCCACCTTCCCTTAGTCCACATTTGGCCACTGGCTAATGCAGAAGCTAGTCGAGCACACCCTGCCTGGAAAGCCAGTGCTGAGCAGCATGGGAACCATGCTGGCTGTCACAGCCCCTTGAACAGCCCTGGTGGGCAGAGCGCATTGCCAAAACCCAAGCTGCTGGTCAAAGCTCTGCCAGTGGGAGGATTTCTTTTAAAAACAAACATAAAATGTCACATTTCAGAATAAACTCTTTTGACATTTACAGGATTCCATTAAACTCCCTGGCAAATCTCCCACTGATTGTAGCAGTGTGCCAGGATTTTACCCCTGATAATTTCAGAAAAAAACCTAAACAATTTTTATAAATAAAAAAGAAAAAAACCAAAACCCAAACCCAAGCCAAAAAGCAACCACCAAAATAATGAGAGGTCATTTGGGATCTCATAAGGGTTATCAGACACCCACATACCATTGCAGCACCTCCATTAGGACCAACCGCTGTCATCTGCTTTTCTTCTTCAACCAAGTAAACCCTATAGGGACATCTCCACAGATAGGAAACCATCTTTTTTTTCCCCAGGGAACCTATGGAAATCTGGTTAAAAATGGTGATGCTTTCCTGGGAGTCTTCATGTGGAGGCAGGAGATGCTGCTGAACAGACTGAATAGAGCTGCCTATCACCCAGCCCGAATAAGCAGGGTCCAGAACTAGAGACAGCAACGGAAGAGCCAGTTCCTGGAGATTTTTACTGACTACAAGTCTAGACAGGAAGCTTGAAAGAAATAGTTGCTTCATAGGGGATGGAAATTTATTTTTTTCCCATTCAGTTAAAAGGATATTCCTTTTATATGATACCATATATTCTATACAGGATAGACAAAACAAGACAGTCACGGTGACTGTCTATTTCTTTTCCAGTGATACAACAAAAGCCACTCATATTTTTGAATTACCTAAATCTGAACTATTCCTTGAAAATGACACAGCAAATTTTCTAGCTAAATGCTGTTTTAAATTAGAATTAAGATTATGTTAAGATACTAATTAAGATAATTTACTCATTAGAAGTAATTTACAAACAGAAATATAAGCACCTTTTACTTTCCACAGAAACAAATACTATTAATCATAAAAAATCAAATTCGAGTGTAAACTGGAAAGAAAAATACCAACCATTGTTACAAAAATGTATAGGAAAGACACCAAAAGAACAACTATGGATTTAAAGCTCCTGAGGTTATAAATGGTTCACAGGGCTCCAGATAGCACTAGAGCAGATATTTAAAGATACTGGATACAGGATTGGTTATTTATTCCTCCCATTCATGGCCAAAAAGTGTATTTTACATCAAGCTAGCTTCATTGTCTTTGATCACCATGCTGAGACACGAGCTATCACCTGTAGTTTATTTGAAGAAAAGACATCTTGATACCAGCTCAGAGGCGAAGGCTGTGTTGAAGGCAAAGGCAAAAATGTGCATCATATAAGCAGCAGTAGAAACCTCCATGTCCATAAGCTGGCGCTTACATGGGGATCTGAGCCCCTGATCTGCTTACGGTGTGATCATCTTTCTTTCTTCTTAGATGAGAGACCTCTGGACCATTTCCAGGTGTGGAATTGATTATTAAGGAATAATAAGATATTATTCCTTGAAAAAAAAAAAAAAGACAATTAAGAGGAAGAAAAATAAGAATTGAGAGAAATAGTGGTGGCAACAATTATCTTTTCCACTATTTCAATCATCAACAGTAAGCAAAAAAAGAAGCTAAAAGTTACATTCAGAAAAAATCCACTTCATATACCAGTGTTTTGGGGAGTAGATGTCAAGCCTAGATCATGAGTTTGCAGAACAGAAGGAGTAGACAAAATTCAATTTGTGGGATTTTCTAAGGGCAATTGAAGTGCTGGCTGCAAAGCTGCAACTGTAGAATGAGAACCAGGTATCAGAAAACAAAGGGTGAAACGATAACATCACAGCAACACTACCAGGGTCTTCAAAGGCCTCTACAGGTTTGGCTAACATAAAAAAATTACACCTCATTTATTCCCTTAAGCAGGTAAGCAGTGTAGTCCCCATACCTTTGATTCAACTTTGACTTCAGCTTTGCATCCTGATGTCACCACTCATGGCAGGGGCATTGGACTAGTGATCTTTCAAGGTCCCTTCCAACTCAAACTGTGCTACAATCCTCTCTTTACCACCTGATTTACTCACTTTATATACAAACCACCACTGCAGTTAGCATGCACCCCTGTAACCTGTGAGGGCAGCCCAAAAGCTGAGAGCAAGGGTAGCTCCATGCTGGGCACTGGTGGCTGAGAAGAGTTCCCCATAGCAGTATCCTGCAAAGACCATGCTGCCAATCCAACATTAAAATTCACTTTAGTTCTACTTGCAAAACAGCTGAAAGCTGAAGTGCTGCAACAAGGCTATAAAGTGCGGGTGTTTTTCCAAGGCACTGTTAGTATGTAGATAAGAAATGGAAAAGTATGTTGTTTACTATAAGCTGTACTTCAAGGAAACTTTCTTTAGTCATGTCTTACTACTATCTAATTAACAATCACATTGAAGTTGCTGAGTTGAATCAAAGGCAAGTTACAAGGCAAGCAGCTGCAGCACACATCTGTGAAACTGGAAACAGTATTTTTATTTGTATCTCAAAAGCTCCAATTATTTTACCAAGACTAGCAGCAAATGTTTGCATTTCTTATGTAGGGGTACTAGAAGATGCAAGATCAAACTGGAATAACCAGATGAAGAAAAGATTTCTGACATTATAAAATCTAGTTTGCTGTTTGCTTGGGAATGCTATACAATAGCCAGCTAAAATAGCTTCTATGACCTTAAACGTATTTTCAGCACTGGCACTCACAGATATAAAGCCTCGAGAATCAGTGTTCAGCACTAATTTTGTGGGTCAAGAAAAATACTAGAGAAAACTTTCTGTTTAGGAAAGTTAAAACAGCAAAATGTTTTTCCACTTTAAATTTTTTTCAGTTACAAGTAATTTTTGTGAATATAGTTATGAGATTCACACAATCTGACCTACGCGTCAGTGGAAGTTTCATAAATAAGCATTACTGAAAGCTATGTGAAATACAATTCCTTTATAAAAACTCATCTGAACATAACAAAAGGAATGTTCCTGGAAGAAAGTCGTTACAGTGCAGACTACCCACCTGCTCGTAAAATGTATGATGAGCTAAGGCAAAATTTAGAATAACACTGCTTGCTTCCTTCCTTTGAAAGAAAAGTATGGACTTTTACGGACTTTACTAAAAGAGGCTGAGGCAGCTCAATACTACTCTGGTAAAATGAATTCTTTAATGAGCTTATGATGCAGGAACACTCTGAGCAAGGAAACAGGTTGTTTTTAGGGCAGACAGAATAGATGGAGGCTAATTAAAGAGCAGATCGCAAGGCAGGCTCTCAGGCATCCTAGACAGCATTTCAAGCCAAGACAGAGTGTCAGTTGGTGACTATCCAACTGGTACTTGGTGAAAGCCATCCCCACAGCTTTACTGGTGTGTCACATCCCATGTATGAAAGTGCCCTTCATAGTACGTGGCCCAGGGCAAAGGGCTCCCTCTTGCTCAGCACCACACAAGCTTAATTCAGAAAAGAGTTTTGTCCATGCGATAACAAACACAATCATACCTTGGTCCTGCAGAGTCTGCAGGCACCATTAAGAAAGCTTGCTGATGGAGGTGCTGGGTTTTGCTCCATGTGAGTGCTTGTGCTTCCTGCTAGCCAAGACAAGCACTGGTCCCTGGTGTGGAAAGAGGGCAAGGATGGAGCAGGTACTATGAATTTTGAATGGAAGGTTTTCCTCTCTGATCTCTGCAGTTCCCCTTATCTGTTTTCATCTTCTTGTTGCTACTGCTGCTTACCAGTATGTGCAATTTCCTTGTTGAATATTTCACCATGTTGTTCAGTCAAAATAGATGCAATCAGAAATAGTTACTCAGTTTAGCTTGACATAAATGTTTAAGGAGGTTCACTGCTGGGACACATACACATCGCAAGATGAATAATTAATTATTTATATCCAGCTAAATGGGAGAAAGGATTAAAAAACAAGGAAATTAATAAGAAAAACAGATCGAATGAGACAGGTAAGATAATTCACTTTGATCTGTTTCTGCTCCTCTGAAAGTTTTTGGTCTTTCTGGCTGTTCCACCTATCAACTGAGCACTCAGTGTGAGAGATACATTAGCACTTCTTCCTCTGGGCAAGTTTGAGCAAGGCTCTGCTAAGGGATGCCGTCCTCTTGCTCCCCATTGACAGCTTCCACTGCGGCAGGTGGCTCACACTGTGGAAGCTTACATAAAGATCAAGGGTATGAGGGACTGAGAGTCTCCTGAGTCATTCCAGATTTGCTGGGGTAACTCCAGCCACATTGGGAGATGAGAATTTGATCCTTTGTCAAAGAGATTACTTTCATGAAGCAGTTATGCAATTCGGAAAAATGAAAGCTATGGGCCTGCATACTTCTTCTGCTGTTCTACTGTATTTAGCCAGCCTGTCATAACGCTGTATGTGATAAACAACTGAAATGTTCTAGTTCACCAAGGGCATTTTACAGTGGGAGTGGATGGGCAATTGCTACTTCCATATACGATGCGCTGCGACACCAGTGCAAAAAGTAAACACGCTGTTAGAAGAAACACACCAGCATTTCACTTAAGCAATTAAAATGTTCTGTATTGCAAAAATTCCATCAATCTCAAAATTTAAGGCCACCTTCACAGCTGTTTGTGCCTGATGAATTCCCATAATCTCTTGAACAAGCTTTCTCCATATATCTTTGCATGACAGAGTTAGGGCAGTAAGTTTCTATCATTCCAATAATACCAAGATTTTTCTTCAATCTTTTCAACAGTGGATGATGTATGTATGCTGCATATCACTATCATTTTCCTGAGCACAGAAGTATGCTACAAAATCCTAGATCTTACACATGTATTTTTGTTTCACTAATCTCTGTAAAAAGAAAAAAAATTTAAAAAGCAAGAAACTCTACTAGCACTTGTCTCTGGACTTGTTTTCCCTCAAAATGGATTTCCTCCCTTTGCTTACAAAAGCTGACAGCTACTTCACCTGAAAATGGATGGGGTTCTTGATGAATCCCGTGGCATCACAGAAATGCAAAACAGAACCACAGCACATCCCTTCCTGCAACCTAATGCATTTGAGCCACTTTCATCACCCAGGAGACTTAAATACTCAGGAAAGTATCCACAGAGGAGGCCCAGGGGCCCTGTGGAGGAGGGCTGGTGCTGGAAACAGGTAGCTGGCCAGTGCCACCATGTATCTGGGACTTAGCAGCAGAGCAAGAGAGGAGATCAGCGTCTTCCTCCTCCCTTCTTTGCAACCTTCTTGTTTCCCCATCGCCGCCCTGACCTCCCTGCTGCCACCCATGAGGATTTTTCTGTAAGAAAAGCAACCTGTCCCTATCCACGAATCCAGCACACAAAACCCACAAACACATGGTCCCAGATACTCGCTAAGAGTTCTGCCACAAGTGAGTGGCCTGATAATGATGAAGCAAGGACTTGAAACAAAATGGAAATGGAAATAACAAAGTTTTATGCCCTGGAACAAATTAATTGTAGTCAACTGATGTTGTAAGCATACTAACTGGAGACAAGATAGACATTATTACTAACCATCTGATCCAGTGCTGTGCCCCGAATCTGGCGCTAATCATGAAAATATTTCTCTCACACCCACTCACTACAACAACAAATGCAGCCAAGGGTAATAAATTTTCCTTTTTTTTTTTTTTTGTTGATTTGCCCATGTCCAGAATTTGCTGCCTTTCAGTTAAGACTGTTCCAACGAGAACAGTGTAAATCCTTCCCTAGCTGCCACATAATCAGTAATTACATGGCTTGAGAGTTATTTTCCCTGGGTTTACCACCCAAGAAGCTGTTATTAGATAAATGGAAACAGTGGAAAGAAGAAAAAAGATCAATGCATTAAAAATTGAGCAGAGCCAGGTCTTTTAAATAAACATATGTACTTCAGCCTCCCACTGGCAATACACAGTTTCTGGAAACGTTACACATTTCACATGAAAGTCTTAGTCTTCATGGAAGCACCAACGTGGCACTTCGTCTGCTCCATTGTTCTCCCAGGCCCCTGCTTGCTCATCAGGCTAACAGTGTAGTTGTGTCTGATCTTCTGCCTCTGTCTCCTCATCTGGCCTCTTCTGACCATACAGTATTTCATCCATGGGCATCAACACATGCTCAGGCCCAGGGCAACGCTGTCAATCAGCATCATGAAGCTTATTGCAGCCAAACTTGCCGTGCTTTACTTGCCAGTGCTCTCAAGTCCTTCATAATGGTCCAACCAATAATAGTTTTCTCTGCTCAAAACCAGACCTCAGATATTTTTATGGTCACCTCTCCTCCTGAGAAGATTGGTTCACGGCTGTAACAATTCAGTAATGTCACCAAAGGTCTCCAAAACCATTTGTCAGAGCCTCCCACAGCCTGGACAAATGTTCATTGACCACTGCCATTTCCAGAGCTTTTCCCCCTGAATTTATTGTGTAAAGCAATTTTCTCTCCACCCTTTTTGGACAATACTAGTGTTCAAGTAATAAAAAGGGATTAGCAAGGCAATATACCACAGTGAGAAAATCTAGGGGGGATGAAATGCATTACGAAGGTTAATAATCTACCAACTAGCACAAGCAGGTCTTTTATGGCATTAAACTGCCTTTACTAACATAAAATGCAGTGCTGGAATGTAACAACTGCACCAAAACACCACAGAAGAACAATTTCATATCTATAAATACGTATTTTCCATCCCAAATGAAACTATTCCTTCCTTCAAAGAAACAGATGTTATGGCAAAGATGGCTTCCCTTTTAGGACAGATTCTTTCTGCCCTAATTTAGAACTTTATAGCTGGTATACAAGGATTTGATTTTGATCCGTCACTGCTTTACCACAGAAGTGGAAATGGAAGAGAAAACTAAAACTTCTTGAGATAATAAAACTTAATCACAGCAGAGAAAAGAATATTTTGTGTTTCTTTTGTAGAATCAGTGACAGAAGTATGAAGAAAATAAACCAAGGTAGATTGGCAGCTCAATTATATAGCACCACTGAAAGAAAAAATGTTATGCTTTAAAATATCGGGTTCAGTATTCTACTTTGAGCTGAAGGGATACAGCAAGATAAATATTTTAAAAACTCATAGTGTTCTCATTTTATTGTATTTTCCCCTTTAAATTCCTAAACAATACCATTCACGAGTAAGTAGCAATATAGTGGTCAAGTAGCATGCCTGAGTTATGAAAACAATATTACTCTTCTATTTCTCACTTGCAATTGTATGAGATGACACACTAAGATCATCGATATTTTCTCTTAAATTCTGCTTTTGGTAGCTGAAAATAACTGCCAAATGCAGAAGTGCAGCACCCAGCCAGCTCACACGGCATGAAATGTCAGCTGTCTAGGCCAAGCAAACACAAACACATAGGGGTTTATCACTGAAGTCTCTGAGGTTGCCTGCCCCTGCTAAGTACTCAGAAAAATGTGAATGACAGATTTTAACAGATAGACTCTGAAATTTGCTAATGATGATATGCATTTAACTATGGACCCCTTAATTCCTAATCCAGTCATGAAAACAACTATGAAAATACACCTAGGAAGAGCCTTCAGTAATGGTTCCTGCACACTTGGATAAGCCAGAGGTAGTAATTCGATACAGACCAGGAACAGACACACAATTACATTTTGTTAAATAAGCTAAATCATTATGATTTTATGTGAGCTGTAGGAGGACAGAACAATACCTGACTCACAAAAATCCTGTTGACACAAAGTTAATCCCGAAATTTTGACAGAGCAGAAGTCAACTTTGTATGAGTTCTTTGCTACAAGTGGCCATGGCATTTCTGATCTGATAAACAGAAGTTGGATGGGTTTGGGGTTGAACTTTCATTTAGTACGAGGAAAACGAATCTTGCAACAGTGACTCATTTAGAAAGAGAACTTGCTAACCAAGTAGTGGTCTTACCTTCAGAAAAATTACAAAGGTGTTCAGTACACTGTCTGTGTTTCCCAGACCTAGTCCAGACTGCACTTTTGTAAATACCTTATGAGATCAGATCCTCTAAGTCAGAAAACAAAGAGAAAGTAACATTTCACAAATAGGTAGAATTAAGGAAATAAAGATTTGACCAAAAAGTTGGAGGAAAGGGGAGGATCTACCATAGCCATTCAGCCTCCTTCTGTGTTCCTTCAAGTCTACAGGAAGGAAAAGAGTTTTCTCCACTTTTGCTAGAGCAGATATCTCTCTTTTCAACAAAAGTCTGAATGGGGCCTAATGCTCTTTAAATACCACTGTTAAAGTCCCCAAATAACATGTGTTTAAGGATGGTTCATATAGGAATGCTATACACTGCAGCAGCCTAAGATTGCTGCTCATGTTCAGCTCTCATTAGTCATGCTCCATACACCAACACTAACAGAGCTAAAAAAAGCACCAGTTTTGGAGAAGAACATTCTCCAATGTAAACAGTTTATAAATTAAGAGGTTTTTTTACATCAGCTACGTAACTTCAACACAGCCAGTTAAGTATAGCACAATGCAAACCTGCTATGAAAATAAAGATCTATATTTTCTCAGCCTACTAGAAAGAGAGGAAAAGGACTGAAATTGTTCTATTTCCTGCCTGTGTTTAAAGTGTCATTGGACTGAACTCTGGATAAAGTCCAGGAATCTAAAGTCCCCTTTTTGTCTAAATGTTTATTTTCTAGGATGGAACTGGAATTAGACCACAGCTATATGTTTGATACCTTGCTTTTAAGTTACAAGCAGTGTATAACAAATTGCTCTAGCATTACTCCTCGCCTGTTAAAACAAAAAAGGAATAAAAAAAATGAAGTAAAAGCTGGTAATAATGGCTAGTGAAATGCATAGAACAGATCTACAGTTTTTTATCTGTGGTGTGATCAGTCCAAACTACAAATCCAAAGATTGAATTTAGCAAACACCCTACCCTGTCATAACTTCACTAGGAGCATATTACTTATAAGATGCAGTCAGAAGAGCACGTGGCAAAATAGAAGAAACACATGGTTTGCAGTTCTTGCCTATGCCCTATCTAACAGTTGTGGATTTAACAAAAGCTAGCTGGCTTAGGTTAAATTGCTGGTGCAAAACCAAGTAGAACATAGGCGGGCATGTGTACATGCCTGCACTGGCAGGGATCCTGATGCACATGTGTGTAGATGTCTGCACTTAGTATGTGTGTATGCTCTCTCCTCTTGCTGACACTCAGGGAGAGATCCAAGGTAAAAGATGGCAGTCACTGAATCAGAAGAAGAAACAAGACTGGGGAAAGGGAAAAGATACTGAAGAAAAAGAAGGAAAATTGAAATACCAAATAAAGAAAGGAAATTAAAAACTGACGGTACACATAGCAGAAGGATAAATCTGTGCCTAATGTACAGGACAAAGAGTCCTTGCCAAGCACCATGTGTAACCGCAGTCACATCTTCCCTTATTATTTCAGTGAACGTGCCTGCCAAGAGAGAGAAATACTGAGCTAGCTCAGGTAGGAAAGATCATATGAAGTCCTGCAAGTAATGCTGCTGACTCCCTGTTAGCACAAAATAAACTAATGGTGTCCTAACCTTTTTTACATTAAAGCCAAATAAAACCTTTTATTTTGAAGAGATTGGAGCTGCAATGAACACCTGCCAACAAGACTTCTGTCCTATTTCACTCTGCACCCTAAAATCACCTGAAAAGGTCCAGCTCTCCCCTACTTCTTCCTCCCAGCCCCCAGGAGTAGTCGCGGGTATTACTGCTGCATGAGACAGACCTGAGGTCAACAGGGACCAGTGGAGGCAAATGAAAGCAGTCTCCAGGCAATGCATCCTCAGGGGGAGCCAGGACAAGCAGCTGTCCCTAGCTGCTCATTCTCACCTTCTCTTTTCCTTCCCTTGTAGTGAATGACTAGGTGGTGACAATACAAAGCTACCACATGTAAAAGGCTTTCCTGGGCAAGAATAGCTCCACTCAGAAATTTTGTCCACTTTCATAAAGCAGCAAGAGTTTGAGAAAGCCAAAGCCCCTTCTCCCTCCCTTCCACCTGGCAGAAGACCAGCCAAACTGAGCAGAGATAGGGACTGCTGAACCGCAGCTCATACTGTGGCAGCAGCTATAAGCCCAGCAGTGGCCACACTGCAAATGCCAACATGCTGCTTTGTGCTTTCCCATAAAGGACTCTCCTGATGTAGTCTGGTGACCACATTTTTGCACACAATGAAATGCAGGTTTTTCTTCTAAAAAAAGTTGTCCAAAGGCACAAAAAATGACAACCACCCAGCCTAAGTAAAGGAAGCCCCAGCCAACCCCAAAACTTATACTTGCTTTTACTGCATCCCCTGAAATAGTTGTTGCTCCAGAAAAGAGCAGCTGGCGGGTCTGAAAGTTGCCTTTCTCGTTTTCACAGTATCTCTGCTGACTCAGCCAGAAACCCCATCTCCTAATTTGGTAGCAATCCTCTGGCTTCTCCTGCGGTGAGATGTGTGTTTGCTTGCAGCCCGAGGAAACAACTGTCAGGCAAGGAAGGATCTGTCACAGCACAGCAAGGGACAGTGGAGGTGTACTCCTAGAATGATGAAACCTGCACCCCAGATGTCTCGCACCCATGCACAGTAAGCCAGTAATCACGAAAAGAGAATGAGTGGTTAGGTACAGCACAGACCACAAACATGACACTTTAAAACACAATAAATGCAGCATCAATACCTAGTTTTGCCCCGCAGTTCGACAAAACATAGTTCTTTCTAACATTCTGGGGGTAGGCACCTCTTCCTTCCTCTCCTGAATCCACACCTGGTTCACAGAAGCCCTGGACTCAGCTGTAGTTCCTTGCCTCTCAAGCACACATGCTAGCCAGCAGGCTATGGGACTAACACCTCAGCTAGCCTACTAAAAGGCTGTAATGCGAAACACCCCAAATTTGCGGCCATGTTGTCACAGCACTGTATCAGATAGAGCAGGAACCTGAACCTGGCTCCTTCACACCCATGTGAAAAGGAGGGAGAGGTCTGTTACTAGTAGCTCATTGATCTGGCTTTTTTTTTTGCTTTCATAGCTCTATTTGCTAGCAGAAATCCTGCTTTCGATCCCATAAAGATACTTGCTGAAGCTCCATTTAAAATACATACATTGCAAAAACTTTCAGCTTGTATAATTTTTTTGATACAAAATTTATTTTGAAAATATTTGTAATCACCTCTAAAAAAATTACTCCTTTTGTACTTACAGTCCTAGTACTTATTCCTCAAGTGTGCAACAGCTTCAGAGTGAGAATTCAGTTTTAGTGTGCTTCTCCTACAAGATGTACATCCAAACACAAAGGTAGAAGGGAATTCCCCCTGCATATCAGCCACAAGGATCCTCTACACAAGTACTGAGAAGTAACTGCGGAGAGTCCTGTTTCCCCCATGGGATGGAACATATAAGTTCCAAGGTGAGCCAAAGAGAAAAAGCATCCAGGCAGGATAAAAAATTCCAGCTGCATGCTGACCGCAATGGAAATCAAGACAACTGCTTGAAGAGCTGTGCCAGGCATCCAGATGCTGCTGCTGGCATCAGAAGATGATCTTTCACAGTCTGATAGCAGCTGGTTCCAGGGACTGCAGCCAAAGCCTGAACATAAAGGAGAGAAGTGAAGAGAGAGAAGGGAGAGAGAGAAGTGACAGCTCACCACCCAACCAGCGTCCTTCCTTCTACACAGGCTTATGCATGTTAGTTACTAATCACTGTGATCATCTGGAAATTGAGCACCTTTATATTAAAAAAATCAAGTTTGACTCACTAGTGAACTAGAGCTTATGCTCTTGAGATGAACAAGACCAGCCCCTGAAAAACCTCACGGCTTATGTAGGCAGGGCCATTGCAGGCAATTCATTAGGATACCTGGATGAGAAGGAAAGACTGCTTGAGAACATGAAGCCAAAATCGTCTCTTAAGTCTTTTTCTATTTGTGCACAGTGTCTGTTTTAAAATGTCCACTTCCTTGACTACTGAAGCAATTAGGGCTACACAAATATTCTGTAAGTCTGTACCTACTCCCTTATATTTCAAACTGTTGCCCACCTTCTGATGCTAACACCCTCCTTCAGGTTCATGGCACATGGATTGGGGCACTGCACCAAAAAGATGCCTTGGACTGAAAAGCTGTTATGCATAAAGAAATTGCTGGCAACCTGAAATGCTTCCGTTATTAACTGCCCTCAAGTTTTGCTCTCCAGGCAACTTTATGGCCCGCTCCAGGCTAGTTCTGATACAGACAAGTTTACCAATCTACTCTACCTTTCCCCTCTACTTGACTCTTATGAGACCCCACCTGGAGTACTGCACTCAGCAGTACCCAGGGGGTCCTCAGCACAAGAAAGACATTAACCTGTTGGAACAGGTACAGAGGAGAGCCATAGAAATGATCAGAGGGCTGGAGCACCTCTCCTGTGAAGACAAGTTGAGAGGGTTGGACTTGTTCAGCTCGAGAACAACAGAGAAGCTCAAGGGAGACCTTGTTGTGCCCTTTATATATAGAGAGCTTATAAGAAAGATGGAGAGAGACTTTTTACCAAGGCCTGTAGTAGCAGAACAAGTGGCAGCATTTTAAATGGAAAGAGGGTAGGTTTAGATTTGATATAAAGAAGAATTTTTTTATGATGACAGCGCTGAGACACTGGAACAGGTTGCACAGACAAGCTTTGGATGATGCTCCAGCCCTGGCAGTGTTCACGGCCAGGTTGGACAGGACTTTGAGCAACCTGGTCTAGTGGAAGCTGTCCCTGCCCATGGCAGGGGCATTTGAACTAGATAATCTCTGAAGGTTCTTCCTACCCAAACCACTTTGTGACCATGTGATTCTAAGTAGCATGTGGAGTTGGCAGAAAGAGATAGGAACTTCCAGAAAGTAACTGTAAGAGTCTGAGTTAGGTGTTTGCTCTTTGACAGATTTCAAGTAGCCAGAATTCAGTTGGTGTTGTGACATGTGGAAGAAAAAAATATTGTGGTTTATATACAGGTGGTGGCAATTAGCTACAATAATATATTCAAGTTATGTTCTATAGAATGAATTAACATGGAGTATCACCAGAAAGCAGAAAACACTCTCTGAAATGAAAAAGTTAGAGGTGGAATTTCAAAGATGGACCTGGTTGGAGAGGAACTCAGCCAGGGGATCTCATTCTCAGTCTTTCACCAACAGCAACAGTAAATCTAATTTTTGTGAGAGAGATAAGCTTGTTCTCAATACAGGATGTGAACTGTTTTATCAATAGAATAGATATTCTTCTTTGTTACATTCAGAAAGGGATGCAATAATAGTTCCTGGAAAGGTACTTGGTTCTCAAATGACCCAAAAAGAAAAACAATATGCCACTCTTATTTTTCAGTAAGTCTCTTACAATAATACGTAATGTCTCTATTAAAATTAAGATCCTGACATCCTTCACACAACCAGAACAGACCAAATGTCTAGCCTGGCCCACTATCAGGTCCCCAGTACCTGGAGACACTGGAGAGAAGCCCAAGCTCACCACACTAGGCGTGCTTCTGAACTGCATTTTCTGCATAAGTTTACCTGAAATGAATGCAGCTTGTGGTCCCTGAGGGTGCTTCCCGGCAACCCAGAGGAGGCAAGGATGGATCAGGCAACTGCTTCAAAAGCTGTTTCTGTTTTTTCCTTTATTCCTTCTCTTATTTGTATTTTGACAGCTACTGAACTGTGTACATAATTAGGCGCTATAAACTCAAGATCTTACTCCTGAAGTGCAACAGATTACTTAGACCCACTATCAGAAGTGAAAAATTTGACATTAGAAATTAGAACTGTGCACAGCTTTTTCATTTCCTTTTAAGGATTATGTCACAATTATGGTCAAATATATCCCATCCCCATAACTACAATTAATCCCTCCATCCCCTCAACATTCCAGATCACCAGTGAGGTTCAAATGAGCTGCTGATTTTGAATCACTATCTCAGAAAAAAAGATGTTATTTTTCCTCCACTTCAGAGATCAAAAATTTTATGGTTGGAGGCATTAGACAAACCAGACTCAGTGTAGTGAAAAGCGGGAAGAGTAATTGCTCTCTTAAAAACAAGTTCATCACCAAGTCTGACTGCTGGCATCTCTTCAGTACTGAAATGTGGTCCTTTATACTATTTGAGAAGTTTTCCAAGCTCAAACTGCATCAAGCTAAATAATTTAGTCCTGGAAAGAGTAGGCACTCAAGGCAGAGGCAATATGTATGGTTGATCACAGCTCTCAAGGGACCCTGGAGCAAAGGGGCAAAGTATGCCAGTGATCCAGGCTGAACAACATGAAGGAGGCCCTGTTAGAGCTGACAAAAATCGTGCTCACTGGCTCACCAAGCCTTTGTGGGTCTTGCCAGCTTGCTTCAAGTGCATTTATTTTCTCTCTTGACTGAACTGGACCCTCATAAAAGACATTATAAACCAACCCTGACCTAGAAATATTGTTCTGCCAAAAATACAAATGCTCTTTGATTCCTCTTTTTGCTCAGCAAAATAAACACTGCCACTATAGATGCAGTGACAGCATGCCTAATCAGGTTGCAGTTAGGGTTCCAGAACAAAGGTAGGGAATGAGAGGACAGGTGAGAAAAGGGCCAAAAACCCCTGACTTCAGGGTAGTCCTAATTACAGCACCTCCTGCCTCAGGTCTGAGGACTCAGGAGTTGATGGCTTCACAACAGGCAAACCATACTGGAGTTGGAGATGTGGTCCTCAGAGGAGTCAGCCAGCAATCCTATCTAGTAAAGCACCCCGCAGAGTCTGTCTTGCTTTGGTAAGACTCCATCATACCTAAACCACTCTAAAAAACACCAACTTGTTAAATTAATTTGATTGTTCTAATAAACTTACATTTATATTTTTAATTTATTCTAGTCACAATAAGAATTTAATATTCTTGGAAGTATTCCTCTATCCATACAGTGATTTATGTGAGCTATGCATGATAAAGAAGTTTCTTACAACAGTCTCCCCTTCATTTATCATGTCCTGAATAACTCATTTGTGGCCTTTGCCCAGAAATAACAGAACTGTCCCTGTGCTAATGCTCATAAAGCTTTTCTTTATATCATCCTGGATTTTCTTCTCTATTTGACATTATATACACAGGAAAGAAACATGGACAGATACATTAAAATGTACTAAATTAAGGAATTATAAGAAACATCAAAGCAAAACCCAGAGCAGGAAGACAGTCAATTCAGCATGAAATTAAACAAATATGAAAGGAATGAGGTCTACAAGAAGGTGCAGATTTCATCTGAGGAGCCAAGTTCAAAGGGGAGGCAAGGTGACAGGGCAAGGCCCATAAACCTTCTCACACCCATGGAGGATGGGAATTGGTTGTTCGCAGAGGGAACAAAAAGCGTCTACCAAATATCCTATAGAACAAACTGGCTATTGGTAGCAGCTTGCTGAAGCAGGGTAGAGGCATTTAAAGACTGCAAGAGATTACCTCTACCTCCCCTCTACAGGTTGCAGTATTTCATTTTATGAGGACCACATTTATCATAAACAGATGCATATTTTGCGTTTGCTCTCTCACCTTCAGGCTGGGATTCAAAAGGACGTAAAGACTAAAAAAGGGGAAACCATCAATCTGCTCAATTTTTCTTTTCAGTAAGTCCACCCTGGAAGATTAACTGCAGCCCAGTTCCAATATAGGCATCAAATAGGACTGTGCAGAAAAGACTGTGGGCAATAACTGGGAAAGAAATAATCCAGCAATTGGACTCAAATATTGGACCCAGTTCACAAAGCTAATGCCCAAGCAAAAAAAAAAAAAAAAAAACAAAAAGGAGCAAAGCAAGAGCAATAAGGAAAGCCAATGGCACATATTGCTGAAATATTCCAGGCACAAGACTAGTTATTTGAAAGCATACATTGTTTTCACTAGATGCCCAGCTACTGTGTAAAAATGATGATGATAATGTTAATGAGAACGTAGTGCACTGTACCATAAATACCAACCAAAGGTGCAATATTCTACATGTATTTTTCTATTATTTTGTTAGGAATATTAATTTTAAAATTGAATCAGCCAAAGTAAACAGCTGCCCTGAATCTTTTCCAGTACATGAGCAATCTTCTAATATTTACCAGATTGTGGGTTTGCCTTTAGAGAAAAGGAAAAAAAAAAAAAAAAGTCCTATGTTTGGACACAAGAAGCCACAGGCAAAACACTGTCTCCTCTTGCTACATCATCCCCTATGCTATATAGATAAATTCCTCTCCCACTGGAAACATCTGCATCTTATTCAGAGGCTGGGAGACCAGCCTGATACTTCTGTCAGACAACAATGGCACTCATCCTTGGACAAGCAGGTGATTTTTTTTTTAGTCTGCATCATTTCACAATAGCACTGTTCCCTGCCAGTAAATATTTGCCAGCTGCAAGTGATAGAATTTCAAAGTCTGAACTTGTCATGATTTAACCCCAGGTGACAACTAAGTACCACACAGCCACTCTCTCAATCCCCTCCTCTCCCTGTCACGGTGGGATGGGAGGAGAATTGGAAAGAGGTAAAACCCGTGGGTTGAGATAAGGTCAGTATAATAATTCAAATAAAAAAAAAAAAAAGGAAAAAAAGGGGTGGGGGAACAATAAAATGAAAAAGAGAGAGAGGAATGAATTCCAAGAAAGAAAAGTGATGCACCATACAGTTGCTCATCACCCACTGACTGACACCCAGCCTGACCTGAGCAGCGATCTGTCCCTTCTGGGTACCCCCAGGTTTCTATACTGGGCATGATGTGCTGTGGTACGGAATACCCCTTTGGCTAGTTTGGGTGAGGTGTCCTTTCTCAGCTTCCTCCTGGCTTCTTGTGCCCCTCCTCACTGGCAGAGCATGAGAAACTTAAATGCCCTTGACCAGGGTAAGCACTACTTAGCAACAACTAAAATATTGGTGTGTTATCAACATCAATGTCACACCAAATCCAAACCACAGCTACTAGGAAGAAAATTAACTCTATCCCAGCTGCAACCAGGACAGTACAAAAGAAATCAGAAGTAAGGTATTACCTGATCCTGTATATTTTTAGAACTAGGTCCATAGATATTTTATTTTTGGAGCCAAGGTAATCTGAGGAAGATGAACTCCGCCAATCAGTAGAAAATGTATTCATTATTTTTTCATGTGTATTGGCTTACAAGCCTAGCCCTGCTTTACCTTTTTAGTACTGAAATGAAACACCTTATGCTGAAGCAGATAACCTTATTAGATTTTGACCTACACTACTAACTCCATCTTGTTAATTTGCTGTACCAAAAATGTAAATTACATGCATGCTCACAGATGTGTATGTAGTACATATAAGCATTTATGCATTTCTGACCCATAAAGCAAAAATCCTACTTTTGCAGATTGTGTCAGAAAAGGAAACCACAATGACATAGAGCATTTGACTGATAAAGCCCAACCGTCTTTCTTACAAAAAGCATGCAAAGTCCTTTCTACACAACACAATCAACAAAAAGATAGTGTCTTTGGTAATAGTTTCCAGCCCTATCCTGCCAACACTTAGCCTGAACAACTCCACGGACACAGTTTTTCTCCACCAATCTTGTTCCTAGTATTTGTTCTGATTTTGTACTTGGTTTCCTAATGCACTTCTTTTGACCGCTCGTGTTTTCAACATACCATCTTCCCATCCCAGGAATGGTTATCAGACAACACAGTATATCTCTTCTGCCTCAAAGTAAAACCTCTATATTAGGCCAAAGGGCAGGATTTTGGGGAGCAGAGGCTCTCAGGCTTTCAGCTGTTTATAATGCCCTTCTTACTTTTACTAAGATACTTCAAACATTCAGTTTAGGTTTCATCCAGTCCACAGTAACATGTTTACTACTCAGTATGAAAATGATCAGGGAAAAAAAAAGAAGTAATATTTTCGAACACTTTTTGTATCTGACATGGAGCCAACATATCTTAACAAATTAGTTTAAGTGTTCATTTGCATCTAATGCACTTAATTTGTCACTTAAAAAACAAAAAATCACAAGTTGTTTTATTTCAGACAGTAGATGCTGGGGTAGATACAGGAACGGTTGGCCTCACTGGAGGTCAGCATGGATCATCATGTTCTTTTCTTGCTTTAAGGTCTAATACATTATTCTGGAATAGAGCAGAAATTAATCTCAAGAACACGCAGGGAAAGTTTCTTCTGTATCTGCATTTGCAAAAAAAAGAAAAATACTAAAGCAGAAATATATACTGTTGACTACTGCCAGTCTATTGTGAAACACTCATCCTAGTCTTCAAAAGTCTCACTGCAGAAAGGTCCCAGATAGGATGGGAATTGGCATAACTCTCCTAATTTGTAAAGTAAATTATTTAACATTTAAGGATTTGATGTCTCCTCTGTGATTTTTCTACGTTATGTTCACACGCGTTGTTGCCCTTTTACAAAAATAGCTTTATTTATTTTTAAAATATAAACTCTGTATGCTGAACAAAAATAACAACAGTGCTTCAGCTGGATTTCCTGCCACCCCAGTTCCAATGATGAAAGATGTGGAGCAGCAAAACTGTAACAATTATATATACACTCAGATGAAGCAAACAAGGTGAGAGAAGGGTGGCAAAGGAGATTACATTTCACCAAATTAACTGCTGTCAACTAACATAAATATAAAAAATTTTCCGTTATCCATCATGCAATAATCATCAGGTTTTCTCCATCATGTATTCAATTAACCAAAGAAATCTCAAGTTCAGTTAAATCACCCCAAGTTAGACAGTCAAAAGTGCTTTCCAGGTGATGCAGTTACAAAATTTGTAGTCCACTGAGGACATCTCTGGCACTTGGATAGTCCTTCATAGGCAACAACCTTCCACTTCATGATGTGCAAATGATACCATGGGAGTCAGTGGAGTAGGAAAACAGACCCCTTCTGCTTCACAACACATACCATGAAATAGAAGTAAAGAATTTCTGGATTACATCAAATGAAGCATGAACAGCAAGTCAAGGGAGGTGATCCTGCCCCTCTACTCTGCTCTTGTGAGACCTCACTTGGAGTATTGTGTGCAGTTCTGGTGTC
>JAOEHX010009210.1:3629-23729 GCA_025448015.1 Bolborhynchus lineola
CCAAAAACAAGCATTTAAAAAAAAAAAAAAAAAAAAAAAAAAAAAGCCTCATTAAGTACAAGGAATTAAGACATTTTATTTTACTTATGAGTGCTGACATTGTATTTCCAGCTTGTATTACTGGAGAGCAGAAATGACATATGCAGCTAGTGCAGAAACTTTTGTTGGCAGCAATAGGCATGGGACACAGCTTTCAAATCCCCAATTTTGAACTGTGAGTGAGAAATTGGAATTCTGTCTTCCTTGATAACATTTCCATTGTACAGCCTGAATGAAAAGGGTATTAAAAAGTGATACACAAATATAGCAATTTCTTTTGTTTATTCTAACTTCAACGTTTTTGTTTTCCAAAATAATTTTGTATTTGTCATTAAAAAGGCTAGATTAATGGTTTAGTAGTAAAAACAGTCAACTGTATTTACACAGTGACTTTAGTGTATTAATATCTAAGGTTGTAAAAGAAGGATGGTTAAGCAACCATGGCCCTTCATATAGTTTCGTATGTAGTGTTTTCTGTCCTAAGGCAGCACTCAAATTCTTCTTCAGAACCTGAAGATGCTCACAGCTAAGAAGCCCATTGTATTTTGCTGGCTGTATTTCTGAATGTTCTGAGGAGATAAATCTCTTGGATAGCATGCTGGATGACAGAAAGTATGGGAGTTGCACATCACATGTCTCTGAATAGCCTGTCTTTTAATGTCTCTCTTCCCGACTGAGTTGTGTGGCTGAGACTTGTGCTTTTTTGGGAATGGATTCAATTAGGTCTTGGGCTTTGAAGAGAAATTAAAATAGCACAGTGGTTGGAATACAGAAATGTATTCGTTAGGGAGATACCCCCAACTGTGAACAGAGGAAGGAAGCTGAGTAATCCAGTGGTATGTGAAATGGGAGACAACAACCTATGTTCCTAATTTTATCCCAGACTTACTATACTATCACAGGCAAGTCACAAATATTATATTTCTATGCTGTAGAGGATTTAATTTTTATGGGATTACTCCCAGTGCATGAGATCAAATACGTGTACATTGGTAGGATCAGAGTATTAGGTCACTAGTTTTAGTGTCTGAAGATGCTAAGCATGAAAATAGTGGCTAGGCAAATAGGAGCTTCTGCCTCAGTAAAATGGGGGAAATGCATAGGTGTTATACAGAGAAATACATGGGATGTTCTAGAATTAACTTTCCATTTTAATAGAATACACTGTAAAAATTCATAGAGTAATAAAATGGTTTAGGTTGGAAGGGGCATTAAAGCTCATCTGGTTCTAACCTCCTGCCCCTGGTAGGCACCTTCCATTAGACCAGGTTGCTTAAAACCCCATCCAACCTGGCCTTGAATGCTGCCAGGGATGTGGCAGCCACAGCTGCTCTGAACACCTGTGCAGTGTCTCCCCACCCTCATAGTAAAGAAGAGCCTTCTCTTCTCCAGGCTGAACTACCCCAGCTCTCTCAGCCTGTGTTCCTAGGATAGGTGCTCCAGCTCTCAAATCATCTTGGTGGCCTCCTCTGCACATGCTCCATCAGTTCCATGTCCTTTCATCCATTTGTGTGCCCATTTTCATTGTCTAACAATACCTGGTTGCAAAGAAGCTCTCTTGCTAACAAAATTCTGTCATTTTTGTTGTCATTAATAATTTTAAACAAAGGAATGCTCAGAAACTTCAAGCAGTTTGGGGTCTTTAATACGCTACTCCTTGCCTTTTTTAAATGTTGCTACATACAGTTGTTGCATGAAGTCTAGGACGTTTCAAAAGCTTCATCTTGACTCCTCTGCTCTTGGTTAAAGGATTTCTCTGCTTTTAGGTGATGCTGGGAGCTACTTTGACATTAAGATTTGTATTTTATCTAAGGGGGGAATACCAAGTGTTTCGTCTTTCTCCCCCAGGATGCAGTGGGCTACGAGTGGCTTTAGAATTGAGTTTTCATCCTGGTGCAGGCTTTTTCACCTCTTCCTTGATTCAGTATGTGTAGTACTACTGAAAGGCTGCTTTCTGGCTGCATTGACCATCAAGAAGTTTTGAAATGGAACTGCTAGTGTTCCTTGTGAAAGTATCAATCACAGAGATAAGTAGTTTTCGTTTCTTGTAGCTAAATTTCCTATAAGCAATTTGTTGTATATCTGGCAGTCTTGGGGGGTGTGGAAAAAGGGGAAGTTACTGCTTTTCCCCTACCCTTTCTCTATATGCACAGAGCTGATGAGGATGGAGCACGAGTGCTATAATTTAAAACAGTTTCTCAGCAGCTGAACCAAATAGCAGGACTGTAACATGCTTCTTTTTCTTCCTCAAAGGTAATAAAAGCAGTAGAAGCTGAATTTTTCTTTTAATGATTTTATGGCTAGAGTTTATCTGTCTAACTGAAATGAACAGGGATCTGTTGCAAAGAGTTGGTATCTGAGGTGTTGCTGTAGCTGCTGGGTTTATTAACCCTTTGTTGCAGGAGGGGACATATTAGGGTGAGAGCTCCACGAAGTATTACTGTGGCTGATGAGAAGGTATGTGATTTGAAGTGGTATTTCATTTAGTCACCTAATTGAGCCAACTTTAATTTAAATGTTACTCTGTATAACCTTCACTGAAATATTTTGTGTAGTCCTACTTTGTTTCCAGTTAGCTCCCGGGGGTTTCACGTTAATTATTTACTGCAGCTTGTTTTCACCCTTTTTTGAGTGTGGAAAAAAAGGTGAAAAAAGTTGCTTACTTTAATATGCAAACATGTGGAGATCATTCCTCCCCCTCCTTGTTTAAGAAGTGTCAGACTCTCCTGATCCATGTACAGGAATTCCTGTAATTTGCAGGAGCACAAACCCATTTGTGAGAATTTTTTTTTTTTTTTTTTTTTTTTTTTCACACATGAAGAGAACAGATTTTTATTCTGTGTAAGTAAAAAGCAGGGAAGTCAGGGCTAGATTACAGAACAATCACAACTCAGACTGGTGTGTGTTTATTTTCATGGAAAATGACATAGTGCAAATACAGTAATTAAGTATTTGTATAACAAAGAATTTCTATGGAACCCTATTATAAATGCTTGGCATATAACATCTAGGAATGTGTTTGGCCACAGGCTGTGGTGAGTATTAGAAGGAACCTGAAAGGCGTATTTGTGAACTTTCATCATTTTGAATTTGAAACTCTGCAGATCCTGTTTGCAAAGGCTTTAATAGAAAAAGGCTGTGAATGGGGAAGCTTAGGAAAGTAGAGGCTACTTTTCTTTGTGACATGAACTCCATGAGCACAAACTGGCTGCTGTAAGTCAAGCAGAGAGCCTATTTCAATTTTTGATTACTGAAAAAAAAAACCCAAAAAAAAACCCAAACAATTGCAGAAAATGAATAGAGCTCTTTTCTGAGAAAGGGATTCAGTGTAACCATGCTGACTCCTAGTGTCTTAAGAGCAAGTATATGTATTATATTGGCCCTGTGCTATAGGGCAACCTTTAGCTGCGCCCTGCATGCAAGAGCAATTATGCTCTCAGATGACTCATGGGTTGCCAGTGGATCAGGATTTATAAATAATGTGTTGGAACTGTTTGTTATTGTTGGAGGATGTGGGAAATTTAGGGGAGATAAAAGTGAGAGGAAAAAATATTGCTGTTGGTACAACTGAACTGCATAACTGGAAGAGGCTTTTGTTGTTGCTCTTCAGGAAACAAACTGAGCCTTTGCTCAGGAAGCATGGTTTTGTTAAAGGATACTCATTAGGTACTGGCACTTATCTTTACAGAGAAATATTTTCAGGGCAAAATGATGGTCAGTCTGCAGCTTTTCTTTCTTGGAAAGAATAGCTTTCTGAGATGACCCTGTATTTAGGTAAAATGAAACAAGAATAGTAGCTGTGCTCTCAAGAGGTCTTTAGCACATCTGTAACACAGATTAACTAGAGGTTAAAAACATGAATTATTCTTTGTCATTGTAAAGATCAGTTTTTAGCAGGAAAAAAATAATCTGCAGGACTTGACTTTTTCAACCATTTCTCCTGAAGTTTATTGTATTTGGTTGTTGATGATAGCTCTAGTAGTGGCAGGAGATCTCTTAAATATAGGCACTTGTCAAGCGAAGTGCACAATTATAAAAATATCTTCAATCTACACAGGAGCAGAGAATGATTAGTAGGAGATCTCTGGCCACAGGACTAATGATGCAATGGTGATGTTGATGCTTCCAGCTCCTGCTTCTTAACATTTTCCTTCAAAGAACTAAGGTTTTGAATATAAATTCTGGAGTATTAGTATTTTTAAGTCAGAACTGGTCAGAAGTGAAGTAGGTTCTACCATTTAAGCGATCCATGGTAGTAACAAACTGATACACCAAAAAGTAGTCCTGATGCGGTCTCCAGCAGCAGTGGATCTTTTCCAAAGGCTTCTACTTTTATGTTCGTAAATAAAATTATGAAATGGCAAATGGTATTTTTTTTTTTAATAAAAGGGATTCTTTACATATGTTTCCTTTTTATGCCTATAATATAAAATAGGTAATATGCTTTATGTTTGCTCTACACATCAGTTGTAAAACTTAATAATATATTATATGAAAAGAAAACTTCTGTAGCAAACTTCCTTCAGTGTTAAATTCTTGGTGGTGAAGAACAGAAAAGAGTGGAAGTCTGGCATTCCAACTGAAAAACCTTTCTGTTTGGGGGAGTTCATAAATCCTGGAAAGTTACCTATCAGTATGTGATCCTTACTAGTACTGTCAAGGCTGAGATGTAAATGTTAACTTCCTTCTGCAGGGGCTTGCAGCTCTCAGTGTTTATCTCATTGTTGAGGGAAAGAGAATCATTCATACTCTCTTATAAGAGAAAAAGACCCCAGGAAGCAGATACACTGCAGTTGGCATATGAGTTTTGAAGAAAAACAGGGTCTGGTTTTTTTTCTGGGTGTCATGGAATCTGAACTGTTACTCTCTGACAGAGGCTGAAAATACCATTGTTCTGTCTTCTCATGAGCAGTGGTGAGATTTAAGTGAGGTGCCATCTCAGGAACTGCTTGTTTCGCTGTGGCAGCACTTCCTGCACACAGTTGTCATGGGAAGAAATTGGTATGTACTAAGACCAAAGATGCTTTGTAGGAGAAGAAATTATCAGCTGTATGAAATTGTGATGGTATAAACAAAAATTAGCACTACAGAAATGAAAGGACATTGAGAGCATCTGGGATTGTCTGTATGGACTCAAATAACCTCAGCTCCCAGTTCTGGAGGGCAAAGGAATTTAATTTTAAATAGATGTTAGATGGCTTTCTAGAGATGAGTGTAGATCAGAAAAGAATTTCCATGAGGTCACGGATAAGAGGCTTCTAGATTTTAAGTACTTGTTATTTTGCATGTGAGTGGGCTTCCCCTCTCCCTGCAGAGATCTGGAATTCTGTCACATTTGCGTTTGTGAAACACTTTGTGAATTTCATTCAGGGGTGTCGTGGTTTAAGCCACTCATGCAGTTCGCTCACTCACTCCCTCCTCTTTCTTCCCCCCAGCTCCCAGGGGGATGGGAAGGAGAATCAAAAGAATGCCATTTCCACAGGTTGAGATAAGAGCAGTTCAGAAACTAAGGCATAACACAAACCACTGCTGCTACCACCAATAATAGTAATGACAAGGGAAATACAAGGAAAGAGAATACAACCGCTCACTACGTGATACCAAGCCCGACCCAGCAGTGAACCCCACCCTTCTGGGTCCCTGTCCCTTGTTTTTACATCCTGGGCATGACGTGGTGTGGTATGGAATACCTCTTTGGTCAGTTTGGGTCAGGTGTCCTCTCTCTGCTTCCTCATGGCTTCCCCTCCTCCCTGGCAGAGCATGAGACTCAGAAAGTCCTTGATCAGACCAAACATTCTAAGCAGTAACTAAAAACATCAGAGTTATCAGTGCTGCTCCCGGGCTGAAGGTCAAAAACACAGTGCTGCATCAGCTACTAGGAAGGAGAAAAATGACTGCTACTGCTGAACCCAAGACAAGGGGTCTTGGTTTCTTCTCTTGTATACAAGGAAGTAGGCAAGTGCCATTATCTCAGAGCAATCTTGAGGGTTTGTTTATATTTTTGGGGACCTTCATATGCCCATAGACTCTTCCTCTCAAGATACATGCAGTTGCAGATTGCTCACAGGTTTGTAGAGTGATGATGGTGTTGAGAGTGAAGCATAATTCACTAACTTTCTGTACCATGATCTCTGTGTAGGAGGATAAGAATTTTGAGCTGCAGTGTTTAAATCCAACCTGTCATACACACTTTGTTAATCCAAATATTATCTTGAGCTGGAGCCTTATGTGCAATTTAAATCAATGCTAGCCTTTCCTTGTGAAAGAATACTCAGCTATTGTTTTTAAATGTGGCTTTTCAAGTAAGTCCAACTATGTTTTAATTTTCACAGGGAATGGTGAACTTAAGGTCATTAATATTAGGTTCATATCACTCTCATCTTTTTAAAAACAAGAGATGTGGAATTTAATAAAGTGATCACTGCTCTGTGACGATGCTTATGTTGGCAATTTTGGAGTTAAGGTTCTTGCAACAGTGTTAGATTAGGTATTATTTCAAGATCTCTTAGTGCTTTAAACTGAGCAGAGTAACTTCATGAAGTCACAGAATGCAATAGAAAAAAATCAACTTCTTTTAGATTGTGCCTTGAAGGCATGTAGGTAGCCAATTTGTACACTTTTATCTATTTTATGTGAAATATATATATATATATATTTATTACTTTTTTTTCCTGAGCACTTTTTTAGTTAAATTCTTAACCCATTACATTTTTTAAATATTTTTCCATGTAATAAAGTTTTGTTAGTCAAATACTGGAAAGCATTTTGACCCCTTTTATTCTTTCTTTTGAGATATTAAATATGTATAAATGAGGGAATAAATCAAGGCATGCTTTATGGGACATTTTAAGATCAGGGAAAAGTTTCAGTCTTCATTTCAAGCAGTCTGATGATACTAGTGCTGTGGAAAATAATCACTAAGTTGGGAAATATATGTGAGAAAGTTTAATAGCCTATTGTATTGAGTTTCAAACCAGGTTCATCAGATGTCTCCTCCTTCTCTTAAGTAATACACTCTCTCCACTATACCATGTATATTCTCATAAAGTATCATCTATCATTAAGCAACTATTTTCTTTAATCAGTTGCCTGTAAAACTGAAAATTTCCTTTTTAATTACTTTTAAGTCCTCCTTTGCTTTCATTTGGGATATCAATAGTATTTAGACAGCTGCTGAAATGCCTCAAAATTGGATGCTTTCCTGAATCAGGAACTTTATCTCCTCCTTAACCCATTTCTCATATTCCGCCATGTGAATTTGGAATACAAATAGCTTTTTGTAGCCTGTTTCTCTGGTAATTTTACCTATCTTATCTTCAGACTTCTTTGTGGTCTTCAGTTAAAAACTCATTTTGGAAATTGTTGGAAAAAAGCCACTGACTAATACAATATTTAATGCAACCCATAATACAATGCAATTAACTGTTCTTGCATCTAGTCAGTAATTTAAAATGATCTGACATGAGAACAATAGATAAAATGGAGTGTTATTCAAAAATACCATATCATTTGGTGAGACTGATTAAGTTTGTAATATACAAATAATCTTGTTCCATCCGTACATATGCATTTCAAGTGGCTGATGCTAGAAAAGCAGGTATGACACACAAGTCTTATGCCTACTCTAACATGACTGATGTTGAATTTAGTTTTCTATGTATCCACTTGCTTGTAGACTGTGTTATCCTCTTCATATTTGTTCTATTCATAGATCGGATAAATTACAGATGTTAAGCAGGAGTTCATCCCAACGCATTCAGTATTCATTTCCCTCATTGCATTCTCTTATTCTTTTTTGTCATTTGTAACTGTGGCTGTTATTGCTCTCGATAAGCATCCTGGCTGCTCACCTGCAGAAAGGTGAAGAAATGAAAGTCATAAATGGGAAGAAGAGGGTGTTTGATGGTGGTTTTGGCATCTGGGGTTTTATTTTTGGGGTTTGCTTCTAAATGAAATTCTGCAATTTAGCTGCTGGATGTGGCTTTTTTAAAACTGGAAATTGCATGGGTTTTATTAGAAAACTAGGCATGTGAGCCTTGATATTTGTGCTAGATTAGTTCATGTCTTGAAATGTGTAGTGGGTTGACCATGGCTGGACATCAGGTGCCCACCAAGCCACTCTGTCACTCCCCTCCTCAGCAGGGTGGGAGGCAGGGGGTGGGAAATCAGATGAGAAAAAACCTCTTGGGTCCAGATAAAGGTAGTTTAATAAAACAAAAGGAAATGTCATTTGCGGAAGCAGAGGAAAACAAAGATTTTATTTTCTATTTCCCATCAGCAGGCAATGTCCAGCCACTTCCTGGAAAGCAAGGCTTCAGTGTGTGTAGTGGTTGCTCCAGAAGACAAACATCTTAAATAATGAATGCAACTTCTTCCTCCTCCTTTCTTTAACCTTTTTTGATGAGCAGATGTCATATGATCTGAATATCCCTTTGGTCAGTTTGGGTCAGCTATCCTGGCTGTGTCCTTTCCCATGATCTTGTGCACCCCCAGTCTGTGGGTGAGAGAGGATGATGGAGAAGCAGCCAGGATGCCAGGACACTAGTGGTTTATCACCACTTTTTTATTTAGAGTACAAAGTACAGCACTTATGAGGGCTTCTATCAGGAAAATTAACTCCATCTTAGACAGACCCAACACAAAATGCATGCTAGAATTAGTTAGATAAAGATGTATGCATTTTGTCCAGTGGTGTCTTGACTTTCTTCTGATTTCTGTTTTAAGGGTCCATTTGCAAGATGCTGAGTTCACACAGCTGCTATAATAATCATGTTGGATGTAGAGGGTCTGCAACAATTTACAGAGAATTTATTGTATGAGTTGGAAGATTTTCTATGAGTATAGCATTATTTCACATACAGGCTATTCTCTGTTGCATATATCTTTTTCACTTTTAGATATGATATGTGGAAGGGGGAAGCCTCTAAACATTAATTTTCTAGAACTACCACCATCCTGTCAGCATATAGGATGCTGTGCAATTATCAGAGCACTGTATCGCAACCTATCCTCAAGCTGAAGAGATTACCATATTTTTACATGTATAACTACTATTCATATAATACATCTGGTATTAAAATGCTTTTCTTTTACAAATAATTATTCCCTCTGTCAGGGGGAAGGAGTGAGGAGAAATCGTAGGCTGCTCTGTACTAGCTTAAAATGAAAATGAACACCAATTCACTTTGCTAAAGCCTCTATTTGCTAAGCCTTTCTGCACTGTTGTATTACTTGTGCTTGAGTGAAACTGGTGCTGTTCCTGTGAAGTTGATGAATTTAAATAATTTTGATACGTCAAGCTAATAACACAGCTTTGGAAGCATAGCCTATGTGTTGCTTATTAAGTTCATAGAATCTCCTACTTGTTTTTGAAAGTCCTTCTCAAGATGTTCCAGTGACTGTAGTCCGCCATTAAAAATTTTACAGTTACGTCCTCTATGGCAAGATCTGTTCCTTTGATTTATTTAGACAGAAATCAAATCTTTGTCATCTAATCTACATGACATAAAATCATTCCTGCTAAAATGTGCTTTTATCCCCTTTGTAGGGCAGACTTTCTAGTGAAATTCTAATACCAATTTTGATCTCTCTGCGAACTGTTAATGATTTAAAATACAGGTATCTTCCATAAGCTACTTTCCCTAGACCTGGACCAAAGTTAAATAGAATCTTATGCACCTCCTCAAACCAACTTGACTTTTAATGGTTTTTGGAAGACTAGCTCAAGATGTTTACTGACAGAGTAATTTTTAAAATCAGTTGCTGTTTGGTGGTATGGAAATGCATGCCTGTGTAAAATTTGCAGTTCCCATTCCTGATGCTAATTTGAATGTATCTTGAGATATGACACTGACTGTAAATCTCTGCACCCTATGGTATTTTATGTCATTTGGTGAGGAGGTAAAGGGTGAGGCAGCAAGTGCTGTCATCTTAGCAGAGCTCTCATGGAAGCAACAAAGGATGCAATAGTGAAAAATTATACTGCATATCAGAAGAGAAGGAGCAGCATGTAAAATATGAAAGGGAGGAGAGCTGTCACCAGCATTTGTGCTATAGCTTTCTTGTCTCCTGGTTGAGGCAGCTTCGTTTAATAAGTTGTAGTGTTGTGGCTGACATATGGATATCTCACATAAAATGTCTGGTGGCTGAGAATGGAGTTGGTGGCATTTTGTTAGAAAAGCAGATATGTTGGAGGAAACAAGTTTCAAGGAGGATAAGCTTTTTTGAGTTCCTGAAAGAGATTTCATGTGCAAAAAACAAAGTTGTCCATCTCTTTCCATCTCATATCAGCTTGTCTAATAACAGCTATCTTCTTTCCCAGAAAGCATTATTTTGCTGAATTTCTGAATAAGAATTTGCAAGTTGAAAGCAAGAAAAAACATATAAATGATTTCTAGAAATAGAAGGGTGATCAAATTTCAGACTTAAACATCTTTGCTAAGAATACTGTTCCTAATATCTTCTGTTTCTTTGCTGATAACGCATGTTTGAAACAATCCTGGAAAATTGCCACTCTGCAGTTTCAGAAAAAAAAGTGAATCTTCTTTTTTTTAAGTAGTGAAAATATTTAAATCTATTTGGTGTTTACTCTGAGCGTTAGGATCTTTTCACATCATCAGTATGTAAGTTGTGAAAGAAACAAACAATTAATTTACAGTATTTACCTAGTGTTTTTATTCATACTTTATGGTTCATAAAAGTCAGAATTTAACTCCTTACCATGGGCAGCCATGACTATCAGCTTTCCTGACCCTGCTTAGCAGTCTGAAAGTAGGCTGCTCATAGCTTACTTGCTTCGAACTCTGCAAGACCTCGATTGTGCTTGTAGAAAAGGATTATGTCTTGCAGATTGCAGTTATGCATAAAAGAAAAAAGGTGATAATGTAGTGTGGGGAAAAAAAGGATTTATCTGAATATGGTAGTCAAGCACTGTGACTTGTACTCAGATGAGGAAAGCAAGTCTTTCTGTAAAATGGTTTTGAGATCAAAATCGTGCATTTTATGCAGAAGTGACTAATTTCACTGATAAAACAGTGAAATGCTTTTAACATTAAGTTGTCTCTCTTACAGCTTTGCATTGAGAAGTAAAGAAACTGTGTGAAGTCTGCTTTTTGCCTTGTCTTGGAAGTACAAAACTATGTTTAGGTTGCTGCAGTGTAGATAGGCCCATGGTGATAACTGCATCCAGTGACATCTACTTCTTGCCTTTAAAGCAGAAACTAATTTTGATTGTGAAAGAGATATCTATCTTGAAACCGCTTCGGAAGCCAGCAGTGAATTTCTTTAATAAATAAATATACAACCCCCCTTTCAGTTCCAATCTCAGAAGAGAGAGAGGGGTTGTGCGAAGGTCAGAACACTATCAAAGATTGTTTAAAGATGGCTGAGCAGTAGGTTATTTGCTGGAGTATTTATCCATTTAAGAACTTGATTCCAGTTACGCAGGTTTAATTGGTGTAGTCCCATACTGAAATGCTTTCTCAAATTTAAAAAAAAAATAAAAAACAACAACAACAAAAAAACACCCAAACCCCACCCCCAAAAAACGCAAACAACATTTTTTCCATTGTAGATAGTTTTGGAAATGTTTATATTTGGATAGCTGGGAATGTTTGGATTGTTGGGAATGTTTATTTTCCCAGGAACTTTCTTAGGTTCCTGTGAGAAAATTCCTTGCACCTCTCAAGACTGGATTGCTAACAATGCGGGTGAAGTATGTGGGAACTCTGGGCACAATAGTCATTCTCATGACAGTACTGCAGTTCTACAGGTTGAGAGGGCCATTGTCTATGGAAGTACAGCCTTAACTTTGCTAAACTGGCCTTTTGCTAATAGATAGATCCTGTCTACTAAGGCAAAAAAAAATAATAGAATTCATAACAAGCTCCCCAAAATTATAGATACTCCCTCTCATTGTCTAACCTATATTTATGCCTTCTACCATAGTATATCTGATGAGCAGTTTTACCCAGATATGCCCAAAGTAGAAGCGAATAAGCATTTGTTAGGAAATATTGCCACCAGCCCTTAGCCTCCACTATTTTTAAAACATTATCACAAACTGTCATAAGAACAAAAGAAAAAACCTGGTTTGTAACTCTTATTTTCCTTGCTTTTCTGGAAATATATGTGAGACTCCTTCAAGCTTCCACTTAAGGAAAAATTTGGTGTGTGAAGAAAGCTTCTGATCTCCTAAGGGAAAAGGGGTTGCCAGCTGAGAGAATTCTTAACCCATGGAGCTACTTCAAGACAGTCAGTCTGGAATAAAAGAAATGAGATGAAAAAGCAGTAGTCTCCAAGTGCATATATATATATACACACAAGACAAGGCAAAAATATATGTATTCTACTAACGTGAACTTTTTGGATGAACTAAGGCTTCATGCATTAGAAACAAATTACATGAAGGACAACACAGGTAAATGAGTTGATCAAAGTGAGACTGAGTGGCTGATGTAGTGTAGCAGAGAAAGGCAAGCATGATTCATGGATGAATCTAGGGAATTATGTTCAATACACCTGAGTTAGGCCTTTTCTAGAAAGCTGTCAGTAATGTGATCATTCACATTCAAGAAAGATGAATTAGGACTGGAACAGTTCAGCTAGTCTGAGGAATGGAGAGCCTGTTGTACGGCAGTGTATTGGAAAAGCTTGGCTAATTATCCTAACAAAATGAAGTATGAGAGAGCATATGATTCCTTTCCTGTGAATACATCAGGAGACCAGGATGAGGAACAGAAAATAATTACTTTGCTAAAAGACCACGTTGGCAGAAGAGCAAATGAGTATAAACTCTCCATGAATGATGCTGGGCTGCAAATTAGAAAATTACTCTGAACTATTATAGCAATCATTTTTTGGAATGGCCTTCCAGTCACAAGGGTGGGAGAAAAAATAATTTCAAGGTGTAGTTCCAAAATGTGTGAAGGAAGTTTTATGATGTGGTGCCTGTGACAGTAAAATATTGGAGCAAATGATGTAGAGGTTCTTAGAGCCCTGTGTTGCTAATATTTCTTTTTATTAAAATAGCAGACTGTTGATCACTTTTCCAACTTTTATGACCATTTTTGAGGGGAGTAGGGTTAGTCAGAAAATATGCATTCTACGTGTGGTTTTTTATACAGTAGAGCTGGAGCAGCTTTCTCTGCTTCTCTCAACAACTCTTATGGATATCTGGAGCACTGGTGGATGGGTGCTGCATGTAAATATGGCACGGACTTTAGGGAAATGATGTTACTCATTTTAAGTCTTCACATGGATGGATGGGTTATTCTTGGCAGTATTTAAGGCCAGGTTGGACAGGGCTTGGAGCAACCTAGTCTAGTGGAAGATGTCCCTGCCCATGGCAGGGGCAATGGAACTGGATGATCCTCAAGATTTTTTCCAACCCAAACCATTCTATGGTTCTATGACAAAAGTTCTTTCTGGTGGTGCTACTGCTTGCAGCTGCACGTAGCAGTAACTTCAGGAAAAATCCAATGCTGGAATTCCCAAGAGAGACACCCAGTAGGAAATTAAATAGTTTGAGACTGGCTGAGCAGAATTGCTCTAAAATATTCACTTTAAAATTTAAGCGCTTATGTTAAAAAGTTACCTTACAAAGGAAGAGGGAGAGGATAAAATCTTCAACTTTCTTCCTGGATAATCTCATGACAATTTGCTGCTTCTGTGGAGACTGATAGTTTGTCAGTTTTGTACCCCGTGTAAAAATAGCTCATTCAAATTACCTTAAGTTAATTTGGGACTTTAAGGGCCCCAGCAGGCAATGCATTCAGGTATAGGCATAGGAGTAATACCAGCTTCTATGGCAAACTTAGGTGAAGGTGCGTACTGGGGATGTTACTGCCCCAGCTGCAGAGCAATTTAAATTCTGAGTTCTCATTTTCAGCTGCTCCCACGAGTCAGTAGACTCATGGAGATTTTTGTGTAGTGTTGAAAAGTCTGGATTTGTTTAAGGCAGCAAGATTCTTTTATGTATTTAATATGTGAATAAGCTTCTGCCATTTGAATAAATGTTGCAATCTGTTGAGGAACTGGGAGTGTTGGAAATACCTATGCTAAATGCAAATATAAACTTTGCTTCTTTTAAGTAACTGGCTCATCAGTGTAAATGGTGTCATGTTTAATTTATAGTAAGAGTTCTGAAGAATTTACTAAGATTTTTATGGCAATAGATACAAATTATGAAATGCAGATTTTAGCATACTCAAAAATAGACTGTTTATTCAGTAAAGAAAAAAATGGGCTTTTTAATTGATTATGTCAACATAGTCACACTTATACAGCAATTTTTATTCAAGTTTTGGTGTGGAAGATTGTGTTCTGGTAATTTTGTAATGCCATTGAGCTCGTAATTTCATCAGTCCAGCAATATTTGCTTTAATTTATGTTGTGTGTTTTATACTGAAGTGAGACTGTGTTGACTGTCTGGTTATCAGACAACTGGGGGTGCTTTTCACCACCCTTGGCTTGTAGCCTCTGAAATCTCCCCTGCAATAAGTGGTTAGAGTACAAGTTATTTCCTTGGCTTCTCTTGCACGGGCTTTTGGCACAGGTTCTCTGATACTCATATGGAAATGAGCTGGGCTTTTTGAATTTTTCCTCCCCCTATCCAGCTGCCTCAGGCCCTGTGAGCAGTGTTGAATACTTTCAGTCTTGGAAGGCATTTTTCATTGAAATTCCAGCTTAAACACTTGGGTTATAGTCTGTTGCTTCAGGAGAGCAAGATACTTGTATGGACAGACAGAGAAATGGTCAGATCAGTCATGTTTTGCGCAAGCAATATGCACAGCTAGATGGGGTGAGGGAATGGGGTGATGGTGGGGAGAAAATGTGTGAGAGAAAAACCTTTCTATATATTTCTACACCCTATTTTCTTGGTCATTCCGGAGTGAGTATTCTTTAGGATGTAGGTTGCCAGAACATCTGGAGTTCCCTGGCTGCAGGTAACAGCTGCTTTTTTTGAATTGTGGACTCAAATCTCAGTGATCTTTGGATAGTGGAATTGTAGAAACTGGCCTGAGGTATTCTGATTTGAGCAAGTGACAACTCCTCATTGGCTAGCCCATATAAATGAATAGCCAAAAAAGCTTAGGAGTGCTCCATCATTAGCTTGCTGACAGAAGCAATGTTTTCTGTGACTTTTATTTTACAGTGAAAGCAAGCAGCGAAGAGTAGGCGTCATAGGCAGTTTGGGGGGCATTTTTACTCTTCAAGTTTTGCGGATTTTTCCCAGTATGCTGCAGAGTTTGAAGGGGTGATTTCCAGAAATTATGATGGGAGCAAGGGGGAGAGCAACCAGCCTACTGGCTGTCTTTAGTGACTACAGATTTCAAACATGATGTAGTATTATATAGAAATATTATCTGAGGAAATGTCTAGAATATTCAATATCTATAATAAGACTACAGAAAGCTTCTTCACATGGGCTTTGTTCAGAAAAACTGAGAGATGGAGGAAAAATCCTGTATTTCATTATTTTACTACCAGTGGTCATTATAATGATTGCAAATGGTGAGTGCTGTGTGCTGTGTCCTGTTCTCAGTTGCACCTGAGAATGAATAGTGTTTTGGACCCCTGCAATGCTTGAACCATCACTTGTAGCTGTTTCTTCCTGCATGCAAACTGTGTGCTGAAACCAGAATGCAAAGGTTATCTTTTGCTAGCAGCAGTTCACAGGGGTGGTGACAATGATCTCATGGTGCAGAACAAGAATGCTTTGCGGGAGAGGTCTACGTTAACTCTTAGCTGACAGTTAACTGGGTACAGCAATACACAGCAATTTTTTCCCCCTGTAAAGGGGTGTACTGCAGCAACTGATACTGCTAGAGTGTCTGTACCCCAAGTTTCAATAAAGAGCAAATTACTAGCAGCAGAAGAGCATCTATTTTTAATGATGCTAAGACTCAAATGTTAATTATGTCTAATTTATAAAGACCATTTTTCTTTACCACTTTTAATCATTCACATAACCTTACAGTTGACAGATCTGTCTCAGCAGAAAAAAGAAAATCTCTTTCTAATAGGTTATAAGCATCGAATCTAGTGCTCATGCTGTGTACTACATTAACAAGGTAAATAAACAGCTTCTTCCTTCTCTTTTTTCATTGTATATGCTGAAAATGTAATAAAGATTTATTTATATGGGCAGATTTGACAGCTTTTTTATGTTTACATCAACTCTAAGAGATAAATTAAACTCGGGGTTTTACCTTCAAGGATTAGTATTTCTTATATGAACAGCTGTGGAACAGGATAGACCTAGATACAGAGAGGTTGTTATAAGTGTGTTTCAAATGTGTGATTTTCAGTTTTGTGTGTTCAGTTTTGGAGCATACTGGGGAAAGAAGCTGTGTATGGGATCCTAGTGCTTTGCAGGGGAAGAGTGTTAACAGGAGCTGCCTTTTTTCCTCCTAGCACATCTTCAGTACAGTCAGCTCCTATTTGGTAATTTGCAGACCAAGTGTCAGCAGCGTAAGTGGTCAGCCAGGCCAAACCATAACCTCCTCCTGGAATCTGAGATGCAGTGGGCTTTTGTACAGATACCGTCAGTATTATTCTGTGTAAGAGGCATGGTGCAAGATAGGTACCACTCTGCTGTGGCTGGCAACTATGCTGAGTTAATAAGCCTTGCTGCATCCGGTCTGACTTTCTGACCAAATCCAAAGCACTCATAATATATGGATTTTTCTATCCCTTGATCTCTTTCAGCATCCATTCGGATGTTGCAAATTGGCATGTTCTTTGTGATGCAGTCAGTACAGAGAGTTCCTGAGGTTTTGGAGGCAACTCTGATCACATGCCCAAGCTGTAAAAATAAACAAAATTGTATTTGTAATCAAATACTCAAGGCTTTTGTGTTTTTCTGCGTCTTATTCAAACACCTGGTTGTGCACCTATGTAAGGTGTTAAATTTTGTTCACCTCAGCCTTTGCCCAGGGGGATCTTGTAATGCTTATTTTGTACCATGTGTTGGTGCTCTTCTCTAGAAAGCATGCAAAGGTGCAGCCTACACAGACAAGATAAAGGTACTCAGTTGCAGAATTTGTAACGAAAAGCGATGTATGATGATTCTTAGAGACTGAGAAGTTCATATTTTCTATTATGCTCATATTATGCTACATTATTTCCTGAAAAGTGTGCCTGGAGGTAGTAAATACTCTCAGTGCTGCACAAATTAATTATTCTGACTCCACACACTGCAAGAGAGTCAAGATCTGACGTTGCCTATAAAAAGTATCCAACCATATGCAGATATGCCTGTCCTTCTATTTGATCCTTTCAGATAAATAAACAGGTGAAAATGTCACTTGGTATACAGCAGATAATAGAGGCACGCATATAGTAGAGAAAGTCCCAGTTTCCTTACTATAGATATATACAATATTTTATCACTTTTTATTTTATATTTTATTAATATAGATTTTTATTATATAATATACTATATAATTAGACATATGTATTATACTACTGCAAAAGCATAACAGTGAAGTTTATATTGCTTATGTTCCTTTTACTTGTTTTCATCTTTAATTTAATTTTAACATTTGTGAGTTTCTCTGCATAGCAACTTTTCATTGGAACCTTAAACCCTGCAGTACCAGATGCATGTCTATTGTGAAAAAAATTTCTTTTTTGTTTTATATGGACTCTGAGAAATAATTATGCGCTAAAGGTTGGAAAATTACTGTATAGGCTTTGTCCTCCAGCCAATAAGCAGGTAGCCAGCAAAGTATTGATTGAAGTGTTTTACTTTGCTGACTATGCTATGCTGATTGAACTATTTAGCAAATTGTTAATCTATATAATGAAAATAAGTAGCTGGTAAATGTGTACAGTGTCTCATCACTATCTTCTTTTAAAAATCAATTTGCTGCATGTACAGGAATGGGATCTAGCCTATAAAAGCTGATCCATATTGTTGCAGAACCTAGTAACAATTTCAACATTTTCAGCTCATCCAGCACGTATACATGGAGCTACAAATTCAGTGATGAAAAAGTTACAAGACAAGTGGTTACTCCCTGACTCTGATGGTTGGTGCTGCACGGTTGGCAGGCAGTGGTGGTGAGGCTGGGGACTGACTGTCTGTGGCAGCTGTCTGTGGAGGTGTGGTGGCTGTGTTAGCAGAGTTCAGTGCTCACTTTCTATGCAAAAGGGCTTTTGGAGAAAGAAAGGTACAGATGGTCACTGTCCCAGACCACCTCCAGGTAACATAAAAGTAAAATTGTCTGCATGTGTTCTTATACCCCTGCCAGCTGTATACTGGTGAGGTGATAATGTGAATGACTTCATGGAAGGTGGTATATTGAAACAGTATAAGTCAATTTTTCAGTGACTACTTTCAGTGGTCTCTCATCCTATGCTTTATTTGAAATGGTGTGTACATAGTTATAGTGAGATGCTCGTATCATATAACAGCAGTGATAGAATAGTGCATTTAAGCAGCCAATAGCAATAGGTCATAGGAAGTCATTGGAAACTGCTGGTAATTTGATGAGGTAAATCTGGAGTAACTGAGAAAAGGATCTAGCATTATTTGTTTGAAAACTTAAGTGCCCTGTGAACATGGCCTTTGATCACAAACTGAAATGCAAAGGCTTTAATTAAGGGCGGACACAATAGTTTTGAAAATGGTAATGATTCAGAACTTTGACAATGTGTGTGGATGTGGCTCAAACTGCCATGGGTGACTGACAGAAATGTTCTTTCTAATCATATGAAGCTGCCTTATACTAAAGGACAGTTAATTAAAGCTGAATTTAACATTTATGCCTAGAGAAATCTGACACTTGGATATGTCTGTGATAAATGCACTATGAAGTTCAAGAATAGGTACTCAGTGCATATTGTTCTATATGAAATCTACCTTTTTGTTTGTATTTATATTTTTTAGTTGTGTTAGAATACTATTAGGTCCATTAGGCAAAAGTTGGTTTATGACGATGTTTTAAAAAGTACAGTAGCTTGTTTAATCAGGCAATGTAATGAGAGAATATTTGCTTTTATAAATCCTTTGTATTTCATTTTCTTATTTTAAATTTATGCATTGGGGTTAGAGTTGGATTGTTTCTTAGATTTTATATATTTTTGCAAATTGTTTGACTGTATTTGTAATGTTTCTGGCCTGGGTCTATGTGGACATCTCATCATAGGGTTATAATAATTGCAGTATTCTGAGAGTATGTTTAGGAACTCAGCCAATAGATAACTGGAAAGGGACAAGATAATAGCTCCTACGTATATATTTAAATACACATATATGAGTTTTTAATGAATATTTTTAAAGTGTTTCAAAAGAATAAAACTATTTATGTACGCGTGGATCAAAAAAAATCAATTTTCCTTTCAAAAGAAATGTATTTCAGAGAGGAGGGGAAAACAGCCTAATGCCAGTCTCACCAAAAATGGTGCTTACATACATCTGGCTGTATGATTACTAGCTCTAAAGTGGTTTAAACCAATTGAAAACAAACAAAAGAACCATGGAGCTGCACTGAAAAGTATTTTAGAACTGAAACCTGAAGTTTATGGATACTTTTTCTATTCCCTCCACTGTGACACTAATTAAATTGAGTTTGGAATGCAAACAAGTAATAAAAATTTTTTTCCTTATCTAACTCTATTTGGAATGATGAAATCTTTGTTATATCAAAGGCTTATGCTGTAGGTTTGCCAGGTGTTGACAACTTTTTCCGCTTCTCTGCTGGGCCAGAAAAAACAGAAATATGTTCTCCTGAACTTGAGACTTTATCCAGCAAAAGAAAGGAATATTCTGTGATTTTAAATATATGCTTGGAGTCCATTAGTTTCTAGAAGCATAAAAGATACTTAGTCTTCCGTATGCTTTAAAGTGCACATTAGTTTCATGCAAAACCAGTTACACATGTTTGAAAATACTTGCTGGGCTGCTTCTTAGAATCATAGAATAGTTAAGGTTGGAAAGGACCTTGAGATCATCTAGTTCCAACTCCCCTGCCATGAGCAGGGACACCTCCCACTAAACCACATCACCTAAGGCTATGCCCAACCTGGCCTTGAACACTGCCAGTGGTGGAGCAC
>JAOEHX010009214.1:0-23960 GCA_025448015.1 Bolborhynchus lineola
CTCTATGGAAGGTGTCCCTGCCCGTGGCAGGGGTTGGAGCTGGAGGAGCTTTGAGGTCCCTTCAACCCAAACCAGTCCTGCGTGATTCCATGTTGAGACTGATCTGGCTGAAATGGGAGTTCCAACTTGCAGCTGGATCAGTAGGACGAACTGCAGGAGCAGGTTACATCTCAGGTGCGCGGATGGCACGGACCGCTTCACCTCTGGCAGCATGATCCTGGGGCATGGCAGCGGGTAGGGGTGTCCTGCACAGGTATGGGCAGATCCCTGACCTTTGCAGCTGTTGGGGTTTTAATTTGACAGTCTCATTGCATGGACTTAAAGATGGGGAGATCACTGAGCCGGGTCCGCAGGAGGAAATGAGCTGATGGTTAGAGAGAGGGAAGCCGGTGACAGAGAAGTCAGAGGAGGAACACGGTTCCCTACAAACAAGGTCATGTGAATGGCTGTGTGGTGACAGGATGGAGTGATTGATTTGCGAGGATAATAGGTCACTGGGGAGTCAGCCTGAAAGCTGAAGCCTCTCAAAATGTGTGGGACACTGTGGAAAAGAAAGTTAAAAGGACATCAAGTGAAGGCCAACAGCTTCTTGCATGCCAGCAGCTCCGACTGCTGTGCGGCCCTGCACTTGGTTTTGCACACTCCGGTTTCTGACAATATAACTGGGTTGGGCACTAAAATGTTGTTTGTGCTTCCATCAGTGCAGACACCGGCCTGTGCCGAAGGATTGAGCCTCTGCCCCCGGGGTAATCCCACCCTGCAGCAGGGACCAGCCCTCCCTCGCCCTGACGAGCCTTCGCTCGAGCTGTCTCCTGCAGTTGGGCTGTGGGGCCTTCCCGGGATCAGCAGCATTTGGTGGCATTACTGGAGGGCTCAGATTACCCCAGTGAAAATAATCGGTTATGCAAAGTTACGCTGTTTAGGTTGGGTTTCTTCTGTGTGGCCAGCGAGGTGTGAAAGTCAATCTGCTCTGCACAGCCTGCGGGCACTCTCTCTGTGCTGACTGGATAGGATAGCTTTAGGGTTTGCCTGTTTGGGGGAAGAGTGTTCAGAGGAACACAAACCACAGGTGGTTATGGTGGGATGAGGCTCCTGAGCAGCACAGTTGCTCAAGAATAGACAGAATCAGAGTCATCCCTGGCAGTGTTCAAGGCCAGGTTGGATGGGGCTTGGAAGCCTGCTCTAGTGGAAGGTGTCCCTGCCCATGGCAGGGGTTGGAACTGGATGAGCTTTCAGGTCCCTTCAACCCAAATCGGTCTGGGATTAGTTAATTCTCATGGACAGAAGAAGGACTTGCTGTAGCAGGAGTATTTGATGGAAACCATCTCATGCTTTCTTCATAATCATTTTCCTTTTCTTCCTGGTGAAGCCACAGATTTGGAGTTTCAATGCGAAGTCTCTGTTGACCCACAGCCCCCTGCTGACCCTTCCCACCTACCAGCCATGGTCATTCCTGAACAGAGACGTGGGCTTGCTCCTGATTTGCGCTGATGGGGAGCCTGAGGGTGGCCAACGGGTCCAGGCTGTAACCCTGAACTAACCTGGCACTGGCACTGGACCATCTGCAGCAGGCACTGTCACAGCAGTGGCACGTAGTACGCGTTGTAAGGGGCTTGCTGATCTTTGTAAGTACAGGAGGATCCCAGGGTAATGAGCATGAGGGATGGTCCAAGAGCTGCTGCCTTGGCCAAGTAATGTGATCCCGATGTGATGAGAGCAGTACGGAGAAGCAGCCCATGCATCTTTAAATTGGTGTCAGTTTATGCTGTTGCTGATCTGTGACTTACTGCAGTAACATTCATATTCAGCTGCAGTGCCAAAAACAATACTCAGCTGCTTTCTTACTTCTTACTGAAAAATACCTCTTTGGGGTTTCTTTGAAGTCCCCACCCCTCAAAATCCCCACTATATTGTCATCATTGTTACTGTTAACAGCCCCTGCCAGTATCGGGAGCCTTTCCTGACAGATAGCTCTGCAGGGGCTTTGTCCAGGGCTTCAATTCAGCCCTATACTATAGCCACTTTTAAATGGCTAATGACGGGCCTCCCAGGGGAGTTCTGCCAGACTCTCAAAGACCTCCCAGGTTTAGAAGTGGCAGGGTGTCCTTTTCCCGGGGCCAGCCGCAGGAGGAATGCACACACTCAGATTCTCCTACCTAAGCTGCATCAGCCTAGTTATTTTTTCAGTTGCAAAGACTCATCCATGCGTATGGAGCCGGTTGCTTGGCAGGAGAGAGATAGCTGTGTCAGTGAAGGACACGCAATAAATAGAGGCAAAAGGGTAGGTGGAAAGTACCCCACTAGTTTGAGGCGTTAATGCATTTTTAATGTGGAAAATAACCTTTTTGAAAGTGAAAGAGAAATTGTGAAGGCTTTGAAAAATTAAGGCAGGGTCTGTCTGTATCAGAGGTATGACAAGGTTCATTCCTTCCCTGGGTATAGTGGTGCTGCAGTGGTATTACGGGCTCCAAGTAAGAATGTGAATGGTGTCTAAATGAGCTGGGCTCTGCATGCCATTTGCAGAGGAGAGGCAGAAAAAACACTTGAGGACCACTGAGGGTCTGCTGGAAATGGGGCTGGGGCACTCATGCCATGATTTCATGAGAGCTTTCAGTCAGTGCAGGCAGATGCTGCTGCCAGATGAAGCCTCTCCTCTCACCTCTCCCCTGCGCTGGTGCCTCCTGAAGCCCCCCTTGTCCCAGCACAAGCCTTGTTGAACTGCGGGGTGGCTGGAGCAGGGAACTGATCCTGCTGGAAATGGACCTGTCAAAAGCAGGTGGTTAATTTTAACCCAGCTCAGTTCCTCACTCTGGTTCACTCTGCAGCTGCCCAGATGTGCATCCACGCGGGGGGGCTGTGTCAGCACGGCCTGCTGCTGGCCAAAGCCCTGTGAGCCCACAGCTGGAATTGCTCAGGCCAGAGCCTGGACAGCCTTTGGCCGCTCAGTTCAGCCAGACGAAGTGAGTTTGGCTCGTGCCACATGGTGTGCCAGGGACCGGCTCACCAGGGAGGGGTCCTGGCTCGGGAGGTGAGCCCTCAGCCTGTCTCAGCCCTTCTCTGTTAATATCCATGAAGTTTAGACCCTTCCAGCAGCTCAAAATCTGTTTCGGTTCAGATTTGCTCCTCAGCTTTATAAATGAGGCACACAGTCAGGTAAACCCTTACTCATCCCCATCAGCTCATAACTGACGTGCACCTCACTGTGGGTTTGCATCGCGGCTGAGCACAGCTCACAGCTGCCGAGGGCGTTTCACCATTTATTCATAGTGAAAAGGGCTCTTCTCAGTGGTTAGCAAATGAATTTCCCATGGAATATCTAAGAGCTGGTTCATTGCTTGCGCTTGTGCTACCAAATGCAACTAAATCTTTCCTCCTGCTGAAGGGATCAAAATTCATAGACTCTCTTCTGGATTAAAATCACTTATTCATTGAGGGGAAAACTGCTGTCTCAGAGAGCTACTGTGCCTTTAACTGGGCTGCTGTTGTACAGAGGAGTTGAAGCTTCGTTTAGCCTGAATGAAAAACTTGATGCATGTTGCTGAAGAGAGGAAACTGGTGGTGGATGATTTACTTGGAATGCCCTACAGCAACGAGGTTATAAATGAAGAGGGGAAACACCAAGAGCACTGATATCTGAACCAGAGGAAGTGCATGGAGCCTCGAAGTGACCTTATGTAAATTCCTAATGAAGAGACTTAATTGAACTCATTTTTTTCCAGATCAAAATAGCAACAGCCTTGAGATGCAGAGGTCTCCTGATGGTGCATATGAATGTATGGCTGTGTACAGCCAAAAAGTGCCCCAGGTCGGTGTCACCCTGGTCTTGCTCTGGGAGCTGCAGTGCCAGGACCCAGCCGAGGCACCAGGGCTGCTCAAGATCCCGAAGCCATGCCTGGTGTCCTAGCCCTGCCTTTCATCCCTATGTTGAAGCTGCCTCTGCTTCAGAGCTTATTTTAAGCAATGTGTTCTGCACTGAGTCCCAGGAAGCTGCACGTGTCCCAGGATGCGACCGGCGTGTGGCTGGGAGAGCCGCTGGAGAAAGGAGCTCGTGTGCTGGCTCCGGGGGTGGGCACCCCATTGCACAGACACGGAAATCCCAGTGAGGAGAAACAGAGCAGCTCTCAAGGGGTCACGGGCTGTGCCCTTTGCACTGAGGTTGGTTCCCAGCATGAAATAACATGGGCATGTTCAGTGTGACACTGTCGGAAACTGATACGGAGACTGTCAAGAGCGAATTCCTGTGCTGTTCCTTGAGCTTGAGGCTTTTCCCTTTATGCTTGCATTCAGCTCTGGGATTCATTCTTCTCTTTCCTACTAATGCATTAGTAGTAACACAGAGTTATTGATCTGGGGAGAAAAATCAAGTACTCACTGCTCTGAAAAATACTGATTCTGATGCCTGACTTAGCCAGGCTGGTGTTGCCCAAGGACTTGCAGAGTTAGGTACCCACGTGCACTGAGTGTCCAGGAAGCACCAGCTGCCAAAGGCTTCCGAGTTTCATTCAGAATACCAGATCAATTGATTTATTGAAATTCATAAGCAGCAGTAGAGAGCAGGAGGCTCTGACCCAGTGAGAAACTGCGGATGTGGCTGCTAATGAAGATGAAAAGCCTCCCCTGTCCCGAGCAATCCAAACAGTCTTACATCTGAGTCTGTTGGCCCAAGTGCAGCTGTTTGTCTTGTCAGTAATCTGAAGCTGGAGCAGTACCCTGAGAAGCCGAGGGGACAGTGCCTGTGTGGACGTAGCAGAGGTCACTTGTGCTGCTGCCTGAGCCCAGCAGCTTCCCGTGGCGGAGGTGCCCTGGGTGCCACCACGGCTCCGTGGCCATGCTCCCAAGGGCACAGCCCGGCTTCCCGGCTCCGTCCAACCCAAAATGAGCAAGAAACTCAATGTCTTCCCTTCAGAGAGAAGCTGGAAAATCTTCTCTGTATTTAAAGTTCCCATGGCTGCAGTTTGGATTTGGCACGCAGTTGGCCATGGGGTTATCTGAGGTCATGTACTCAAATACTTGTAGATAAAACAAGGGCCTGTTTGGATTGGAAATCTCCAGAGGGCTTTTCCTTTGCGCGCGGGTAATGATATTGCAAGAGGACATGAGCCAAAATAAAGATTCGGCTCCGTATGCAGTAGCTCAGTAAAATAAAATGAGCAATGGAAAAAAAGGAAGGGAAAAAAAAGGGGTGAAAAAAGACTGTTTTCATTACATTATTTTCTGAACTTGCTGTTGGGATGGAGGGATTGGAGCCAAGGAGAGGGAGTCCTGGAGCGAGGCGCCAGCCAGGAAGGGGCTCTTCCAGGAAACTCCCTGGGAGCTGCCGCACTCGGGCTCTGCTTTACCTGCCCGTGGGCCCTGGGCACCACTGCCAGGCAGGTCCCTGCACCACGAGCCAGCAAGTGCGGGATGCAGGGGTGCTGCCGGAGGCTTCCCCGGCCACCCCCGGCCTCATCCCGGCTCCTCTGCTGAAGAGGTTTGTGTCCAAGAATCCCTATCAGCTGTAAGAGGGAGAAGTTAATGGGTTTGGAAGTTAAAGAGGGAATAAGATTCCATCGGGCTCTTTCACAGGCTTTTATGGGAAAGTATTTACTCACTGCTTAATGGAGGACTACAGAGCAGAGCACATTTGGACAAGCAATGTGATTCGGTACTTTTCCAAGCTGCCATTAGAGAAGTGTGTGCTTGTAACAACAGCCCTGTTCTTTGCTCGCTGCCTGCTGCAACAATTTTCATGTCTTCACAGCCTCTTCTAATGAAAACAATTGAAATATAGAAGCAAAATGACAACAATGGGAAGAAAATGAGGCCTTTGGGAGCTTTCTATCTTCCTGTGGTGCACTTGGATGCTGTGGTGATAGACACTACTGTAAAAGCATCACCCAACAGGTAGTGAGAAAGTAAAGACGAGACAGGAATGAGGAGGGAAAGCTGATGGGAATGGTGCTCACCACTTCACAGCGTGCTGCAGCTCAGGGCACCGGGGAACAGAAATGGGACTTGGCTCTTGATGCCCTGGGATCCTGCCCGTGGGCATGATCAAAGCACCCATGGGCTGTGGTGGGGTGGGTGGTAGCAGCTTTCCTGGCCTGGAGGTGCCCCCTTCTGTGTCTTGGGGAGCAGCTTCACGTCTTGCCCAGTCTCCACAGCTCCTGCTCTCCGCTCCCACAGAGCAGTGCAATACAAGGAATCCACTTGCCCCATCCCTGGCAGTGTTCAAGGCCAGGTTGGACAGGGCTTGGAGCAACTGCTCTAGTGGGAGGGGTCCCTGCTCTTGGCAGGGGCTGGAACTGGATGAGCTTTAAGGGCCCTTCCAACACAAACTGGTCTGTGATGGTTCTATACGCACACTTGCAATCCCTATGGAGCGTGGTTGGGCAAGTCCTGCTGAGCTGCCTCGTGTCAGATGTGTGTTTCAGGTGGTGTGGTGATGGGTGGCGTGTTGGCAATGCCACCCCCAGACTGTCAGCGGGATCAGGCTGTTTGGGAAGAGACCATGTCCCACACCATGCACGGTCACCCGGGCACTGCTTGGACCTGCTGCAGCTCTGTTAGGGCTTCCCCCTGAGAACAAGGAACGTACGTGCTTCTTGTGACACGGTTGCAGTTCTGTGTAGAAATTACCTGAAAACAGTTTGCAGCTTTGTTATGGTTGTTTGTTGTGCTGGGTTTGAGATTGCTCGCTGAGGAACTCCAGGCATGCATGTTTTGTTGGTGGATGTAGATATGAGGAGCACAACTCCCACCAAGCTTAGGGGGATTTATATGTCCCTCTCCTCTGGTCTGCTGAAAAGAATGCAACCTCAGTGAACAAATCTTTATCTTCACTGGAGTTCACCCAAGGTGCTCATTGGAGACTTTGGGAGTTTGAAAGGTTGAATTCATTGATTTATTTCTGTCCCCTGTCTGAAGTTTCCATCTTCACAATTCAGTTTCTTCTGGTATATGCTTCAAATGTATATTCACATTCTTTCTGTGAAGCCAGTTTGTTAGTAGGGAAGGAGTCATAAAAAGGTCACATATTCATCAGGATTCATTTTTAGAAGGGGAGCAAGGCTTCATGCATGTCTCCTTGGAGCGTTGGCCCTGCTTTTCTCCTTATAGGGAGTATTTAATAATGGTAACGTGGTGGTTTTTCAGCTTATGGAGGCATGCAACAATGTTCCCAAAAACCCTTGATTGCCGTCAGTGTCACTGAGGGATTTTCTTCCTCTCTGCATCCTCTTTCTATGTTGTACGTGTTAATACAAACTTTCTGCATCTTGTAGACGTGGTGCTTCTCAATGTGCTTACAGCATGCTTTTAGTACTTATGACAAATTGCTGATCAGATACTTTAGGTCTATAGTATTTATTCCATCGAAAGCACTTTTGAGCTACCGGGCTGAGCATGGATGGTTGTTCTGGGAAAAAGCAGGAAGTCCTTACCGACCAGTGGAAGGAAAACCAGGAGGGTTTGGCAGTTGTATAGGCCTTGTATAGACTTGTACAGGCCATGTATGATGACATGCTGACAGCAAATCTTCTTTGGTGCCTGTTAAAGAGGAGCGGTGGTGGTGGACTTGGCAGTCCTGGGCTAACAGTTGGACTTGATGATCTTAAAGGTCTTTTTCACCCAGTTGATTAACTAAACAGGTATTTATTGTGTCCTTCTCTGCATCCTTGTAACCCCTTTCAGACACTGGAAGCTGCTCTGAGGTCTCCACACGGCTTCTCCTCTCCAGGATGAACGTACCCAGCTTTCTTAGTCTTCACATGGGAGGTGCTCTAAACGTCATCTAGGTTTAGCAGGATTGTTTGGGCTCATAAGAAACTCAGGACTTGACAGAAGTGCCCAGGACCTGGTTTGCAGTGCAGTGACACATCCAGGAGGATGAAGGAGACATTTGTCACCTGAAGGGTCCGTGTGATTTAAGCAAACACACATCTGTCAGTTTTATGACAGTGATATTTTACCTTTTCTTTCCCCAGCGGTAGAGCAAAATGAATCCGAAACAGTTTGGACCAACTGGTTTATAGCGATCATCACATCGGTGCAAGAGGAGGTTTGTCATCGTGGCACCTCAGAGCTAATTTGCTGAGACATTCAACTGCCTTTAAATCTCCACTAGAGAATTTTCCCGTTTCTGGTCCTGGGTCACTTGTGCTAATTTGGTTTCTCTCTTCCAGCCATTTACATTTTTCTTTCAGCACAAATACTTATCCTCTCTAATAACGTGAATGCTCCTGTGCTTGGGTTTGGGGGTGGTGGTGAAAGTAGTTCAAGTCTGAAGAGAGGCAGCTGTTCTCCTTGGCTCACCAGTGTGGTTCAGGCATTTGTTGAGCCTACAGAGGAAACACATTCTTAAAGGCTGTGTCAGGAAAGCAGCTCCGAAGGCAGAGAAGCCGTGTGAATTTGCAGTGTTCCTCTAAGACCTGTAATTTATTACAGCACCGTGGGTGCTGCAGCTCCATAGCGGTGTTTGTTGGTGGAGCCCTCAAGGGATTCACACTGCAGCACATTTAGCAGATTTTAATCTAACAGCAGAGTTCAGTCAGAAGCTGCTGTGTGCGAAGGTAAGCTTGGGACATGTGGTCATTAGTGTGTAGAGACGTTCGCCTGACGCGAGTTCAGGCCCTGTGCGTTCGAGTGTAAACTGGCCAAGAAATGAGCTGTTGTCAGCCCCATGCAATTAAGGCTGTCCTAAAATAATTTAACATTAAATGCATGAAGTAAACCTCAGATCCTGCCCTGTCCTTTGTGTCCCAGGGTTGGAAGAACAGGAAAACTGTTGTGCCTGAGCTGCTCAGTGCTGATGAGCTTGAAGGCTCTGGAGAAGTCATTTACCAGTGAGATCAGAAGGATGCTTTATTTGTGGCAGGACATGAAGGTGTCAGGTTCTTCTGGAAGAGAACAGTGGCACATGAGAGAGCCTATAAAGTCCATGAGAGCTCTTGCACAAGCAAAATGCAAAGCAGGTGCCGGAGCAGAGGTGTCAGAGATGAACTAGGCACTGGTGACCCACCCTCTCCCTGAAGTGTACTGGTGCTGAGCGTAGCTGAACAGGAAGAGAAACGAGGGTTTCTGTTAGAGCAGGAGATGGTGGGACTGAACGTGGGCAATTGAGCACTCTCTGAGGGTTGCCCCCTCTGTGCCAGCAGTCCTTCAAGGCCAGGTGACCCTCTTCCAAAACATGAACGTGCAAAAGAGCTACTTCCCAGGAGCAGGAGACCTCTGAAAAGGAGATTATATATGTGTTGCTTGTCCAAGCGACAGTGATTAAAGGTTTCTCAAGCAGGTTTGTTCCCTCATTAGAGATTTGAGCCGCTGCTTTGAAGTTCCATCTCTGGCTGGAAACTCACACAAACCTTTGGGCCAAGAGCACTTTTCCCTATGCGCTAGTGGATATCAGTGCTTCTGAACCTACCTCTAATTTCTGCACAGCTTCTGCTTCGTGGCTCGTCTACCTTGGCAGAAGACAGACAGCTAGTGACAAACTAGGGTTACCGAATGAGGGGAAAGTCCACATTGCCATGGCAGTACACCTGAGGACCTCAGAATCCTGCCTTGAAGTATTCTGCTCCAAAGTATTCTGGATCTCTCCCCTTTCCACTCTGTGAATGTAGAAACTTTTCAGCGTGCTCCTTACCACTGATGGATTGATGGATTACACAGCGTAATCCTTTGTCTTTTTGGAACTAGAGAATGTCTTAAATACACCTCTCAAGGGCAGCCTCTCAAAGGCGTTTAGCCCTGCCCAGGCTCAGCAGCGTGAGGTCGGAGTGCAGATGCAGATGTGAAAGAGAAGCTCCACTGCATGCACATGGTGAGGCCAAAGCCCGGGGGACAGCTCTGCATGTGCTCGCTCTGGTGGGGTTTCTCTCTGTGCTTGGAACTGTTGTGTGAGTTTCTGCTGCTTCTTGGCAAAATGAATCCAGGACAAACGAATCTGCAAAGGAATCCAGGGCAAACGAGTGGCCACAGACAAGCCCTGCTCTGCTCCATGCGTCAGTGGCCACAGGAAGGACCTGCTGGTGGTGGCTGTGGGCCATGCAGTCCAGTGCATGCTTGGACTCTTCATTTCCTTCCTCAGTGCTGGAGGACATTAACACTGCTCATGTGTGACCCTCAAGCAAACTGCACTCTGGGCCTGGCAGGCTGGGATGGATGCTGGAAAGCTGCATCTTGCTTGCAGGGCTGCTTGGTGAAGGCTTTCAGAAAGCATTTCAGTGTAGGAAAGTCCTGTCTCATCATCTCTCCCCCACCCCCAGCCACAAGCATCTTTGTGTAGCCCTTCCTCGGTGCTGTTTTCCCATGGCAGGCAGTGCCTAGTTCAGAAAGCATCAGCCCCAAACCCTTTGATCTTTTCTTTCTCAAGAGAAAAAAGATTAAAAAGAGACAAGAAGTTAAGGATTTGTGAGGGGGAACGGAACATGAATGGCAAATTCTGCAGCGGAGGTCACCTCCCCCCAGCTTTCTTCCTGTGTGACCAGGAGGAGGGAAGGGTGCGGAGTGGGTCTGAGGGGGATCCCGGGAGGAGGGGAGTAAATTGGGGGCAGAGAAGTGGGGGTGGAGTGGTGAAGCCCTTCAAAAGGAACAATGCTTGCAAGCTCCTGCATTGTTAGGCGGCCCTTTACAGAGAGAGCCATGAATACAGGTTATAAATTCGTTGGCCATTGAGAGAGCTCTCCAAACCTGACTCCATCCTGCACTAAACCAGGCCTGAGCCCTATCAGTTGCATAACAATGAATTCATTTACATCTGGATAGTTAATCTCCAATTCACTTGACAGTTTATCTCACCCTTGGAAGAGTGAGCAGTGCCTGCTCTATTGTGTTGAAGCTAGTCTATGATCATCAGCTTGGCTAGCACCTCTTTTTTGTGTGCAGCAGAGATAAGAAGGGTGAGTGTTGATATCTGGCTAATGAAACACACAGTTATTACCCCAAGCTGCTTCATTCTGTGGTACTTTCCCTTGACATCCTCCCCATCTTCATCCTATGCCTCTTCAAGGTGGAAGTGCAGTCTCCCTCCCTCTGTTACTGTTGCAGTAGAGCTGAAGTGCTGCTTCTGTAACACCAATGGCATTAGGTGAATATACACAATCCACAGCTGTGCTGTTTGTTCTCATTTACCAAAGTCTTCTGATTCTGCACTGAATTTTATCTCTGGATATCCCCAAAGAGGAAGCGCTGCTCTTGTCCCGGCCTGGCTCAGCGGAGCATCCTGCAAGGACAGTGCCCTGCAGCTGTGCTGAGGGTGGCTGTGAGAGCCATCCTGGGCTTCCAGTGGTACTACATCCTGGTACCATGAGGATGGGATGGGGGAGGCACAGAACCACAGAGGCTGGTTTGTGTTGGAAGGGACATCAAAGCTCCTCCAGCTCCAACCCCTGCCACGGACAGGGACACCTTCCATAGAGCAGCTCCAAGCCCCTGTGCCCAACCTGGCCTTGAGCACTGCAGGGATGGGGCAGCCACAGCTTCTCTGGGCACCCTGTGCCAGCGCCTCAGCACCCTCCCAGGGAACAGCTTCTGCCTAGTATTATTCATCCAAAACCCCAACAAGAGGAGATGAGCCAACCTGTGGGCCAAGGCCTTTGGAGTCGCACTGATTCAGCCCATTCTAACTGCAGAAATAATTACAGTCATGCACATCCAAATGGGCAGTGATGTGGAGAGAGAACTCATTGCTTTGTGGGCATGTAGAGGTGAGAGCATGGCCTGGTTTGGTAGACAGACTTTCTGTTTGTGTTAGGGAAGTGGATCAGGAAAGGAGACCTTGGGGGTCAGAGGACAAAGTTAAGCATGAGAATTCCTTGATTTATTAATATTTTTAAGTCTCCAGCTTTAATTTCCTGCAGTCAGTATTTGTATGCATTTGATGTGGTTTAGACATGATGGATAGAAGGGCCACTCTAATTAAAATACCCCTCTTCTTTTATCTAGAGAGGCTGCAAATCTTTACCCAGTCCTTTTGTTTCCTCTAACACACAGCACACTTAGTTCTGCTCTGGTCACGAGAATTATGTCTGGAAGGTTCAGTCTGGTTAACACTGAACAGTGAAAAATAGTGAGGAAAAGTGAAATATGATGTGAGCTTAAAAACTAATCATGAGTGGAGGCAAGGAAGTGACTTGGCTTTTTCTTTAAGTCCTAAAGAACCTTTCATTTGTCTGCAACAAGGAATATCAGAAACATTCCTTTTCCAGTGAAGCTCCAACTCTTCAAAACCTGGTGACAGCCCCATACCTGCTGGTCTGTTCCTGCACCTCTCTCCTTCTCACCAGTCCTTGGGGGGACCTCCAGAATGAAGGTCACTGAACCACCTTCAGTGAAGCGTGGCTTCAGCCCGTGAGCAGTGTGTCTCCAACAGTACTGTGACTGTCTTTATTTGTGACCTCTGACTGAAATTGGTTTAATGCTGGAGGATGTCACCATCACTGCTGATCTGCCATCAGTGTGAGACTCCAGTCCGGGCTGGAGTCTATCTGGATGGACAGTGCTGACTGGCCATAACTTGGGTCCCTTTTGCTTCCTTTCCACACTGTTCTTAGGAAGCCAGTGAGTGGGCAGCAACCCAGTGACTTCCACCAGCCTGCGGTGTCTGCTGGGTGGGAGACAACGTGGGGTGACATGTAGGAACGCTGCTGGTAGCACTGTAATACTGGTGTGGTTAGTGCAGTGCAGGCATAGGGCGAAAGACAGATGCCTACTCCACAGAACTGATGCCCACACCAGCCCAGGGCAAAAAAGTTCCAGCCACGGGATAGTCAGCTCGTAAGTGTCCAGAAAATGGGAATTTTGGTGGAGGTTTGGGAAAGTGCAGTGTAGTCTTAGAAAGCCCCAAAGACTGACTTGGGGGGACGTCAGGTAACCTGTGAACCCACTGGCACTGCAGAGAGAGTGTTGAACAGCATCTCCCATGATTGGCGTTGGTTATGTGGGTACAACTGTAGCTCAGTCGAGGTTGAGTAACGCTTTGGGGAATTCAGGATGGGGAAGTGAGAAGGTGTCCCATGGCATCACCACTGTGTGGGACAGGCAGGATGGGGAAGAGGCAGGGATGTGAGGCTGAAAGGGGGATGTGTGGGGATGGGGCAGCCCCATGAGCTTGTTCAGATGTGCTTCAGCCCCTCATGGTGGCCTATTTCATGGGCAGTGATGAAGCTGTACCCTCCCTCATGTCTGTGTCATAGCCTGGAACACAGCCTCTCTGTCCCTGGAGCTATGAGCCCCCTCAGGGTTTCTGAGCACCTCTGGAGGAAAGCATGTGCCTCGCAGAGTGGTGTTCTCTGAGCTGGGATTTCAGAGACCCTCTTGGTTGAAGCAGTTCTCTGACACTCAGAAATGCTCCAGCCATAGGAGCCCTTTCTCAGGGCTAGTCTGGGTCTGAGAGACTGTGGTGTCCCATGGAGAGAGTGTGGTGTTCACCAGCCTGGAGATGGCTGTATTCCTGTGTGAATGACCATGGGCTGAGTGTCTCCTTTGTCTTTGCAGCACAAGGGCATGCATTCTCTATTGTTTAATAACAACATTTTTATTTACCAGCACTGTTTCTGAACTCCATTTGTGCCTCAGTGTTTCTTTTCTCAGGCTGCAGTGTGTTTCGAGCATCAGTTTGTAGTGGTCTGGCCGTGGCACACAGTAAGCTGCTGTCTGTGGGACTGCAGCAAACTGGTGTGTTCAAAGGAGGGAGCTTGTGCCCATCACCAGGGTGGCTCCTCATCCTCAGGAGGAAGGTCGTTCGCATTTGGGTGCCCCAGTAGTTGGAAGCATCAAGGCAGGAGGAGGTTTGTCTAATAGGACACAAAGTGGAACTTGCCTTTTTACAATGTATTTTTGTTTTCTTTAAAAAAGACCATTTTGCCCCAGATTGGCCCATTTCCCATTCTTTGCTTTACCCAGCCTTCTAGTGCCGTGGTTCTGCTGCTGGAAATCCTGGTTGTGTTTCCTCTCCTGACTCACCAATGGAGACGGCAGAATCACTGCAAGGTTCAGGCTGTTGCTATTAGCAGCTGTTGGCATTTCTTTTTCCTGCTTCATGTGAGATCAGCCGTTTTATCTCAGGGTGGGAAGAGTTTGGGAATGGGGAGCTGCTGGGAATGGCGCACTGAGAAATAGTGTGGTTAATCACTGGAACACCTCGGGTATGAGCATGGTGCATCCTCCATGGTGCCTCCTCTGACCCTTGGGGTCAATAGCCCGAGATTTAAAGTCATTTTGCTGTGTGACAGCAGAACGAGAAGCTAGTCAAGCAAAATTATGTCATTAACCCTTAATTCTGTAGGGAGATTCAGTGTTTGGTAAATAAATTAATGGAAGTGAAAAAGCAACGTCCTGTTTCATGGAACAAAAAAGACTTTTTTTCCAACAGGATTTAGACGTAGCTATGTTTTTTAATGTGTCTTTTGTGCTGAAGTGGAAGAGTGAGGAACCATCTCTTCTTGCTGGATTAATCCTGTTCTGCCTTCGCAACTCCCCACCTGAGTGTTGAAACACCTTTTTAGTATTCCTTGGTGTAGGAGCAAATTGCTGTTCCTTGTGTTAGTGTCTGGTGACCCACGGCCAGCTCTCCACGTGAAAGATGTCTCGTATCTTCCTTATCTGTTCTGTGGGTTTTGTTTTTAAAACAGCCCAACATGATTTTATTTCATTGTACTGCTGAGGATGCATTTAAATAAAAATAAATTACCATAAATAACATCAATCTAAATATTATGGTTCAGATGTCAACTCAGAATTGGGATGTTCAATGCTGCATTTTCCATAGAAGCCCCTCTCTGCCTCAGTTGGTTCAGTGCGTGAAGTGGGACGCGGGGCACAGCAGGCAGACGGGATGCAGACGGGATGGGGATGCTGCGCTTGGCACATAAGGAATTTCAGACACAACATCTCACACTGCTGCTCGTGTACAAGTTCCTTGCATTTATTTCTGTTTTAACGAAAGAACTAGTTCTTTTGCTTCTCTGCTGAACCAGAGCTCTCAGCAGGCTTGGTGAGCGCTGGGGTCAGTTGTTGATGTGGGCAGCAGAGCTGTCACCGTTTGTGGATGGCATTTCCTTGTGCAAGCACAGGAGTCGGTGTCTCGCTTGGGACTCTCCACACCGAGTCCAAAGGTCCGGGTCATGGTGGGTTTATAAGTGAGTTTGGAGTTTCCACTTGCGCCCAGGATGCATCTGGAAAACGTCTTGCTTACCTGACGGTCATGGCATGTTCATGTGGAAAACCAGCCCCTGGGGCTGTGTGAAATGCTCGTTCTCGGGTGAGTGTTTGTCAGTGTCTGGATACGGGAATTGCTCCTGAATGTCAGTTCCTGACTCCTGGAAAACCCTGGGGTGTGCAGGATTGTGCTTGTGCTGGGCTGCAGGGCAGAAGTCCTTCCTTCTGCCACCTCCTTCACAGAGACAGCAACTTGCTGTGAATATCTGTTATCTTCCATGACGAAAACCAGATGAATAATTGCTGCTACTTATACTATTGAACTTTCCTACAGAAATTCTCCACTGGATTAAGAACAAGCATGACAAATCTCAACCCAAAGGAATGGAGGCGGGGAGTGGTAACTTATAAGCCATGAAAAACAAAAGCTCTAAATGGAAAATGGCTTCACACCATAACACTTGGCACTCACCCTTCCACGCTTCAACCTACGTGGTCGGTACAGCCAAGAGAAAATGGGGAGCGAGTTTTTGCCTTCAGCAATTACAGTAATTACCCTGCACTGGTGCCAGATGCAGCCTGCTGCGCTGCCTGCCCGATGGCCCCTCTGGGGACCGGACCCTTAGAAACCAGCATCTTTCAGCTCTGGGCAGAGGGCACCCGGGCCCGGGTGATCTGCAGATGGGAATTAACCCCTTGGGTGATTTTAGGGAGCACTGGAGGCCAAGGCTGGTGAAGGGCAGTGCTTTGCTCAACGGGCTTCAGAGCCCACCAGGGCTCGGAACAGCTCTCAGAGGTTCTTCGGTGGCTCTCTGAGGTTTGGGAGGCTCCTGCCTGTGTGCAGAGAGCTGTGAACATGAGGACAGAGCTGCCGCGGGCACTGCCGGTGCTGACCGAGCTGCTGCCCCTCATGGAGCCTCCTGAGGGTCCCCTGTGCAGGCTGAGTGGTGGCTGGGTCTGCCTGGGGGTGGCAGTGGAAGGAGAGCAGGGGTATGGTGAGCCCTGCTCCCACCCAGCCACCGCTGCCGCCCTGGCCCTCAGCCCTGCCTCCATGCCACAAAGCGCCACAGTCTCAATGTGGTGGTAGCGTGGTACAATGGTGCCGTGGTGGTAGCATGGTGCAATGGTGCCCGTGGTGTTAACGTGGTACAATGGTGCCCGTGGTGGTAACGTGGTACAATGGTGCCCGTGGTGGTAGCGTGGTGCAATGGTGCCCGTGGTGTTAACGTGGTACAATGGTGCCGTGGTGGTAGCGTGGTGCAATGGTGCCCGTGGTGTTAACGTGGTACAATGGTGCCGTGGTGGTAACGTGGTACAATGGTGCCCGTGGTGGTAGCATTGTGCAATTTTCCCACAAAGCCCCCAGTTCACCCCGACCTCCCTGTGAGACCATTATTTCTGGGTTTTTCTCCATAGAGCTCAAGGGGTCACAATTCCAGAGGGGGGCAGAGAAGCTCCTGGCCCTGCGTCAAGAGTGAGGTGCCACTGAGGTGATGAGAACATGTCCTTCAGTCACCACACCATGGCCAAAATGCTGGATGTGGGGCAGGAGCACTGCAGGAGGTGGTTGGGGTGGGAGGGCTCCCCCGGTGCAGGCTGGAAATGTTAATGAGAGGGGATGTTGGGCATGGGGTTACTTTGTGGGGTTTCAGCTCTGAGCAGTACCTGTGACCTGCTCCCCGTGTGCCAAACGTGGGGCCGGAGTCACTAGTTAAACCTTGGAGGACTATACAGAAAAAAAGTGTTTTCTTGACCTACTACAAAAAACAAAGAGCGGTTTCAGCGCCCGCCTCCTCTTTCGGGCTGGATGGGATCCTGTGTTTTTTTAAAAGAAAACAAAGCATATTTCAAATACAGGCTTTCTTTTAGGCTTTTTTTCCCCTTCCAGTTGCTTTCTGTTTGCTGACAGAGGTTTGGGAGCCCTGAGGAAGGTACATCTGCCAATGATGATCTCTTCTCTTTGTGAAGGGGGAGCTCAGCTCCCCTCGCTGCTGCTCCTTCCCAGCCAAGGGATGCTGAGCAATGGGGTCCTGGTACTGCTTCCTCCCAAGACGACAGTGTCAGGAGGCCAGCTTAGGGAAAGATGGCTTTAGGTTGGATGTCCAAGCCCTAATCTGCTATCCCAAAATCCTGTCTCCTATGGCAGCTCCAGATACTCTGGGCAGATGTGATGCCATGTTCAGTTAAAGACTAAGACAACCACTGCCCTTATTGTGCACAGGCTTTAAGATGAGCCTTTCAGATTTATTCCGTGATTTCTGGGACAGTCAGGGATGCTTCATTATCCTCTCAGACCTCCTTCTCCTTTGAACTTTCCTTCAAATGTTTGGTAGGAACTGGAACAGCAGCTCCTATAAACTAATATAGGGCAAGGCTAATAGGGCTAATAAGTTGGATGGGGCTTGGAGCAAGCTGCTCTAGTGGAAGGTGTCCCTGCCCATGGCAGGGGTTTGGAACTGGATGAGCTTTAAGGTCCCTTCCAACACAAACCAGGTTGGGATTCTATGAATGGCAGTCATGGACACACACCTTTGCATGCTTTTGACTAGAAGGGCTGGAAGACATGACTTTTCCTCCTGGAGAAACTGAGGCAGTGGAATGATCCATCTTGTGGCCTGTGGGAATGTCGGTGGCAAAGCCCCAGGTTCTGGAGGTAGACCGCCACGACACAATGGCTGCAGAAGAGATGTGTTAGAGCCCTGTCTTGGTGTTAGCTTGACATTAACCGCCAGGCAAGAAGCTTGACAATGGCAGAAACCAGACCCTTCGCAGTGCCCTCCTGGGCCGTGTCAGGGCAAGATAAATCTGGAGTGATTAGTGTTTTAAATGTGAATTCTCAGCAAATAAATGAGCTGCCTCCATGTGATAATCGGCTGTTTGGAAAGCGAGTGCAGAGCATAGACATGGCTGGAAGTCATCAAAACCATCCTATCCCATGGAGTCCCCTGGGCTGAGCTTGTGTTTACAATATCAGACAGGCAGATATCAATGGATATTTTCTGATCATTCCTTCTAGCCAGGCAGCAGCGACACTGGGGCCTGTGTGCAGGGCTGGGGTGTCTTTGCTGCCTGCGGAGGCTTGACCTCCTCAGCATCCCTTTCTTGCTGTTTTCAATCATCTTGCTCCAGTTGTGTGCTGAGCTTTGACAGAGCCCGAACATCCCATGAAGAGTTTGCTCCTGGTGCAACAGGACCATCAGCAAGGAGGACAAGCTTCTGCCAGGAGGTGAGCTCCACTTCTGCCCTCATCCCTCCCTTGGCTGCCTTGGTGTGCAAGAGAAACATGGCTGGAAAGGATGCAGATCATAGAATCCTAGGCTGGTTTGGGTTAGAAGGAATCTTAAAGGTCACCCAGTTCCAGCTCCCTGCCACAGGCAGGGACACCTTCCACCAGACCAGCTCCTCACACTTAGTGAAGCTGCTGACAGTATTTCTTGCTGTGATTTAGAAGCATTGCTGGGTTTATGCACCAATTATCTTAACAAGTTCTCTTAAATTATCCTGACCTTTAGTCACTGCCTATCGGCCAGACCAAGAACAACCTTTCAGGGGACAGTCATAAATACTTGGTCATAGTTCACCACACTGTTCGTTTCCCCCAATCTTTGCCTCTCTCCCTTCTTTCCTGTGATCTTCTCATCCACAAAGATCCCTTTGTACCTTTTCTGCTGAAAGTCAGTGCTGGATAATTGGCCAATTTCCTGCACGCTGGCACTTTTGTGGATCCATTGTACTGGGGCTCATCCTCCTCGCTGTGTGTCAAGGCTGTCTCCACTGGTGCAGAGTGGTGGCAAGACCCAGCCGCGGCTGCGGGTCACCTCTTGAAAAGCACTGTGCAAAAGGCAGCGCTCCTGCAGCAGGAAACGTGGGATCCGCTGAGGGATGGTGAGAGCAGAGCTCGAGGGGAGCATTAGAGACATCTCGAGGTGATTGGGATCAGATTGCTGGGTCCAGCCTTGGGTAACCATGGAAAAAAATGCAAATTGAGCTGGAAGCCCAGTCCCCCGACTGTGTGTGTGTAAACTGTCCTGGCATCCCGCATCTCCTCGCTGGAAAGCTGGTATTTTTGGATTTATGACAGATTATTTTTGATCCTGAAGGCCTTAGAACTGTTCTGACGTGAGCTCGAGCTACTCTGCTGTCTTAAAAAATGAAACCTTAAATGAGAACTGAAACTTATTGAGCTATACTTCAAGTACAATATAGCAGAGGACTTTAACATGTGCGTGGAAAGAAGCCTGGAGGAAGAGGAACAAACCTGGACCTGGATCAGAAACTGGAGCTTTGCAGAGGCCCTACAGTGGTTCCCTCTCTCTGGAGCTGTACCCTGGAGAAATCAGCTTTGCATGGGAAGCCATCACTGTCCAGCTGTGAAACCCAGCTGAAATGTAAACTCCTCTAAAGTGTTCACGGGTGGTTTGCATCTGTATCTGTGTGTGATTAGCTGGAAGTGCACAACGGCAGCCGGCACCATTGCCTTCCTTACCTTGGCCCATGGATTCACTCGCTCCCACCGTGTTTTGTCTTTGACTTGAGCCCATTGTCCTCTGTGTGGGTTCGGCAGCAGGGGCTGAGCTCAGGGTCTCCGGCAGCAGCAGGACAGGAAGGGTGAAGGGTGTTTGTGATCCCTGTGGGCACTCATCAAACTGACACCAGTGAGACAGCTCACCTGGGGCTGGGGAGGGTGAGCTCGGGACTGGAGGTGATGGTGAGCCCAGGCTGTCTGTAATAGGATTTTCCTGATGATTTGCTCCCGCTGTCATGTTGGTTCAAATTCCTCACAAGCCATACTTTTCACAGTCTGGATTTTCTCTCATGAATTTCTCAAGGGGCTATCTGGAGGGGAAACTATTTCTCACCATAACAAACAACCAAAGCCTTCATCGTTAAAAAATAAAGCACTAGCATGGCCCTACAATGGACCCCTTTGTCAAGTCACATCTGTTTAGATCGCCAGAAGTTATAAGCCTTTACTTTTGAAAGTAACTTTCTTTTCTCAAAATAGGAGAGAGGGCTGCAAAATACCCCGAAAAAAGCTGAGGCATGTGACAGTAATACACAGAAAACTCAAATTGCCTCTATAGACAGATACTGGACTTAGGCTTTTCCAGCTGAAGGTTCTGACGGCTCCATAGCACAGGTTGTAAAAACAGTGTGAAAAACCCAGTCTGGCCTGCTGGACAGAAAGCCTCTCATTGCAGAGCTAATGCAGATCACCTTGGCGTTAGCCCCAAAGTTTAGAATCTGGTTCACAGAAGCTGGCTGCCAGAAATGACCAAATTGCAGAGCCACAGGATTCACTGGGGAATGATGTAGAATACTGCGTGAGCTGTATCTGAGCATTTGGAGTGAGTAACCTGCAGACATTGGTGCCCAGGTACTGGAAGTGCCAGTGCACCCCGAGGAAGCTCAAGGTGCCGCTGTCCTGCGCTAGGCTGGTGGACAAGCACATGGAGGTCTCGCAGCCAGCGTGTGCTCGTGCTGCCCAGGAGCCCATCACCTGAGGTCCTGCTCTCACTCGGTGCCTTCTCCAATGCTTCTCTTTCCCTTTCCTACACCAGCTGCCTTTCTGCAGGTGAAAGACACCACCATGAAAGAGGCACCAGCGCATCCCATCTCCATCCTTGGCTCAAACCTCTCTTTTGGAAGGAGGCCACCTTCCTCTGAAAGAGGGCCAGGATTTTTCAAGGCAGCGAGCCTTAGGACGGCTCTCAGTGGATCAGAGAGCTTACCTGCGTGCTTTGGGAAATCCAAAATACTTGGGCTGAATTCATCAGGTCTGAAGCAGGGCTGCCCAAGAGGCACCAAGGTTCCGGGGGTGCAGATGAGTTCACTGTGAACTGTAAGGGTCTGAGCTCTTAAGACAGAAGTATTTTGTGAAAAGTCTTGTTCTCTGCCTGAGGTCACACGAGTGCTGCAGCTGGACAGAGCAGGGCCAGGAACAGATCTGCTGCTTTCTGCTGGGCTGGTTGACACACAAACTGTGCTCATCCTGTTTCCCCAGCATCTCTTAAACCATCTTTGCTGCATCACCACAGAAGGTTTTGCTGGTGGTGACTGAACCATCCGCAGCCTTCCGTAGGGTCACAGCACTGGTTTGGGTTGAAGGGACCTTAAAGCTCATCCAGTTCCAGCCCCCTGCCACAGGCAGGGACACCATAAATGCTTTCTGGACTGCACAGTCATGCCAAATATGCAACTGTCTGGGTAGCGATGTACAAACAAGGTGTGCCTGATTCCTGCATGTAGTTACCGTAGCAAGTGCAAACACGCACCAGGAATTCAAACACACGCAGGAACAGACATCCAGATTAGCAAAGAATTTCTGAGCATAGAGACCTGATCTGAGCAACAAGTCGTGGCATCTGCACATGTAAATGATGGGTGCCACTGCACATGGGTTTTGGAACTCTATTTCTAAGGAATACAGGTATTTCTATATATTAGACCACAAAGTTTATCTGAGTTCCCTTTTTTAACCGTAGTGATGAGATCACTGGAAAAAGAGTTGCCCACTGCCCACCACCCTTCCTCATTTTGAATGCCCATGTGTTAAACATCACGCAGTGCTCAGTTCAGAGCTTGGATACCTGCAGAAAACAAGATCCAGAGATGGAGGTGACAGAGTAAGAGAACTCCCAGCCTGTGGAGCCATTTCTTAGATGCCAACCATAAAGAGATGGGAAGAACTCAAACTAGCTCCTGAGCTCCAGAAACCTCCAGGTTTAGAGGTCATCAGTCTGGAAAGGACACCTCTTCTTCGCATCACCCACACCCTTGCCACTGTTGGCTGTCAATAGCCTCTGTGCTGTCCTGTGGGACTCTGGCCTATTTTTGGGTCGCTGCATTTTAGCCAGTATTGGTACGTGCATCATACCTCACACTCTTCCCTTACAGAGGGAAACAAAAGGACTCCTGTGGGCTACCAGACCCTGAGCACTTGCTGGTGGCCCGCCCTGAGCTCTGGCTGCAAACTCACCTGCCGCAGGAAGCATCGGCATTACCACTTTCAGAAGCAGTTTAAAGTCACACCAACCTCATCACAAGAGCAGTCTGAGGCCATGGAGAGCCTGCTCTCTGCTGTGTGCTTTCCATTATCTGCTGGTTGAGTTCCTGGGTGATTGCATTCAGCATCACAGAATCATAGAATGATTTGGGTTTGAAAGCACCTCAACATCATATGGTTCCACCAGCTACCTGCAATGCACAGACAACAGTCAATGCTGTCCGTGCTCCTCTTCTCTAGCAGGAGTCATGTTTTCAGTTATGACTGTGCTCTTCTGAAGAGGAAATGCTGTTGTCATTTTTGGAGCTTCTAAAGAATCATCTTTTTCGACATCTGTTTTAGGACCTACCGTGGAAAGTGATGTTTAATGAGCAGGTTCTCGCTGCCACAGGCAGCTGAACCCATGTTAAAGAAGACAAACTACATTAAGATGCTCTAAGCATGCAAAAAGGGATTTAAACATAAAGAAGTGGAGCAAAGTAATTTGTCTCTTTGCAGGGCTACGTGCAACACAGACGAGTTCACTGCATTGGTTTACCGCATCAGTCACCAAAGAGCTGTGTCAGCAGGAACGTGGGAGCAGCGTGTGCTGGGCTGCGTGGAAGAACACCCTCAGCTGACAAAGAAAGGGGATGAGGAGTGACATGGACTTGGGCCTTCACAAGCAGAGCACCCTCAGGGGCAAAGCCTGTAGTTTCTTCATCATTCCCTTTTTCCTTGTCACTCTACTCATGTAGAAGCAGCCTGGGGATGTTGGGTATCACCCTGCTGCAATGCTGAATAGCTAAGTTGCATTACAGTTTAAATGTAAAGTGCAGGTACCTGGCACTGATTAATGCATCTGGGTTAATATTTTCTCGTTATTTTTGGAGGCATTTATGGATCTCATACTATCTTTTAAGTCCCTCTCCACTTCCAGTGCAAACTCTGGCACTGTGTTAAGTGCTGCTGTTCCCCCACCTGCTGCAGTGGCACGAGTTCACAACGTGTTCTGTTGCTAGGACAAGGGGAATGGCTTTAAGTGCCAGAGGGGAGGCTGAGATGAGCTCTTGGGCAGAAGCTGTTCCCTGTGAGGGTGCTGAGGCGTTGGCACAGGGTGCCCAGAGAAGCTGTGGCTGCCCCATCCCTGGCAGCGTTCAAGGTTGGACACAGGGGCTTGGAGCAACTGCTCTGGTGTCCCTGCCCGTGGCAGGGGTTGGAACTGGATGAGCTTTGAGGTCCCTTCCAACCCAAACCAGTCTGGGAGTCTTTGAACACCCCACCAGAGCAAAACCATCTCAGAAACCATCCCAGGGCCAGTGCAGGGCTGCATCTTCAGAACCCAGGTAGAGTTTTGCAGCTCAAGTTATCAGCCTCAGGGGGTCCTTTTCATGTTCCTCCTACCTTACTGCCCCCTCCCTTCACTCCCTAGTGCTTCAGAGGAAGATCAGTCTCCTGCCAGGGCTGCACACATTGCTTCAGGACTGTTCATCTGCTCTCAAGGACACTGCTAAGGCTGATGCTGCTTATGGGAACTCACTACAGGAACAAGAACAGCGAACAGAGATCATTGCTCCTCACACACTGTATTAAAAATGACTAAAAAAACCTGATTGGAAGATTCCAGACACCTTCTGTGTAACAGTGGTCTAAGTTAGTGTCCTGGGTTCAGCAGTAGCAGTCATTTTTTCTCCTTCCTAGGAGCTTTTGCAGTGCTGTGGTTTTGACTTTCAGCCTGGGAACAGCACTGATAACACCGATGGTTTCAGTTCCTGCTCAGTAATGTTTACTCTGACCAAGGACTTTCTGAGCCTCATGCTCTGCCAGGGAGGAGGGGAAG
>JAOEHX010009222.1:0-12075 GCA_025448015.1 Bolborhynchus lineola
CTGGATAGCTTTTGTCTGGCAGGAGGGAAGCAGAATGCAACATGCAGAAAACAGTGCCCTTAAATGCAGTTAAGTTCTACAAACAGAACCTAGTTCTGTCCTCAGAGGTTTAATAACAGTCATGCGATTATGAATTTCAGAAATAAACTTTCACAAGGAATGCAAATTTCGTATATGAATTTGAACCATATATACTTGATAAAATGAATGTAATGTTGCACATAAAACATGCAGTAGTGATGTTCTTAATGCAGTATGTTCAGCGATAAATCTTTCATTTCCATGCTCTGGGAAACAAATGGATCTGTATAACATCTCCAGGCCTCTATCATGTAAACTCTTACACTTTTGTATTGATCTTTACTACAATTGCATTCTCACTGAAATTAGGGGAACCATCCATAACAATACAAACAAGCATGCAGAACTCTGTTGAGCATGGGAGCCTTGAAAACAAGCCATATATAGCAGATGTTGGTTTCAATTATGTAAACAAAAAAACCCCATAGTGCAGTAAAGCTATAATTTACTGAGGTCTTTTGGGATTACCTAAACAGAAACATATAACATTAAGATGAACCAAATTATCCAACAATATGTAATTTTTCACCTCAGATTATTATTTTATGCTAGTATCTACGGACAACTTGTAGCAGTTTCAAATAAATAGCCAAATAACTTATATATATATATAGAGAGAGAGAGAGAGAGGATCTAATAAATTACCTTCTCATCTACCTGATAACTTGGTTTTGCCATGAATAGGGCCTACTCATTTCCCCTAACTTCCTCCCCATTTATACACCCCAATCTGTCTTCAAAGGTATCAGCGATCTTTCTTGTTTAGGACACAACTTGGATGTTTCTATGCCTAAACAAGAAGCCTGAGATCTCCAACAATCTAGGTGAATAAGCAAAAGATTTTTTGCTCTCAAAAGATGTGGCAACATACTAGAAGTACCTAATTATGAAAAAGAAAACAAATATATCATTTGCATAAATTGTCAGTCATAATGTAAATCCTAACCACTAGGAATTTTTAAGGCAGATTTCTCATAGGAAATGATATTTTTGCCTCTCTACCACAGCACTATTTCATTCAAACCTTTTGTGAATTTTATTCTGGATTTTTTTTTTCCCCATGGAAGCAAAATTATGTATTTCAAATGCATTTATAATAAAAAAATTAATTTCTTTTTTTGGAAACTCCTCCCAAAATTCAGTACTTTCTGAGTCAGCGTGATGTGACCAAGTACACTATTTACTTTTGATATTGGGGAGTTGCTCTCCGATAGTAACCCCTATTGTACAGATGTATGGCCAATCCTGAGCTACTCTGTAGGTGCTGTGATGCATGTGTACACACAGCCATAGGTATTCAAGGAACCCTTGTGAAAATGTTGCTTGGCACTAAAATGTGTGTATTACTCTCTTGAGTAGAGTGTACTCAAGATACAGAAAATGCTTCACCTCTCTCACACCCTTTCTCTCTCTCCTGAAGCCTTCCTTAGAAGGAAGTAAAAGACATAGGAAAGACTAGTATGGATCTGTGTTATAAAAAAATCAGAGCTATTTAGCTATTTAGCTATTTAGGGATAAATAATCCCTTTTTCTGTGTCATCACCACAGTACTATGAGAACCTGCTACTGAAAGAATACTTCAAGAGAGGAAAGACAATTGATAAATTACTGCAGATTAGGAGCTCTTCTGTTCAAAAAAGCAGATTCTACTCCCGATATCAAGTTGCATAGTGTAAATCATAAAGTTTGCAAAAATGTTTAGGCAGTGGCCATATGAGTTTTAGGTAAAATCGCACTGTGAGTTCCTATAGGTACTAGTCACACATGATGCTTAACAACAGAGGCATTTGCCTGTTGATAATATGCCCAGATAAGAATATCCTGTCCACCTATAGTCTGAGTCAAGATGGACTATCCATATTTTTCAGCTAAAAGTTACAAATTACTTATTTAAACACTTAAATATCTCATGTCACTCAAGGCAGTAAATAATGGCTATTACAACTAGAAAAATATGTGGCTTTTCCAGGATTTGTGAAAACCAGATCATTATGTAAACTGATTTATGTAAAAAAAACAGCACAATTTTCATATGGTACATGGCTCTGAATTTGAGCCCTGCACTGTTTTCTCAATTAAAGTCTGCAGTAGGGTGAACACTGAGATTTCAAATTCTGTGCTCTTTCCAGTTGAAGAGAAAGCTGCAAAATGAAGCATTCATTTGCTATTTGACATCACTCAGAACCGTGTAATGGCCATGAGAAAGGCAGCTGCAACATTTACAAAATAACAAACCTGCAACACAAAATAATAGCAATGCAAGGAGATCCTGTTCTCAACGTGCTTCAAACCAATTTTTGAGGATAATTGTAAGTAGCTAGACATGGATTAAAATTAAATTATCAAGAAATTTTAATGTCTGATACTGATGAAGAATTATTCATTTAATTAGTTGGGCATTTCTTTAACACATACTGTGCGCAGATATTTTAAAAATAAATATTTTTAAGATTTTCTTCATAAACTCTTCTGTTCATTTAAACAAAACAATTTAAAACCAAAATTTTCTTGGACCTTCCTGCAGAAGCTGACACAAAAACACATCAGGATTGCAAAGGTTTTTTAAATATAATATTTTTTTTCTGGTAGAAAGAGTCCTTGTATTTGTTCTTCATACTTTTTACTCCATAGTCTTCTAGCTGGTGTTTGATTGTTTTTAGAAGCCTCTCAGCACCTGACTGTTTATACATTTTCAGCTTGCTTTTTTCCATGGAATGAACACAGTTTTATTTTTTAGCTTAATTGCATTGTGCCATTCTCCCTTTTGTACCCACTTGAGTATAATCTGAATTCAAGTTGTCTAGCAATCTCCCCAGCATCGCATAGTTACAACACAAGGTCACAGGCTGCCCAGGTATCAGCAATCTTTGTGGAGCACAGCAGCATTACGAAACGGAGGGTTCTCTAGAACTCCTTCTACCCTGGGAACAGTCTCACAGAAGAACTATAAGGATGCTATATTTTAGAAACTTTGTTCCTTTCCAAATTAAATGTTAGGTTGATTAAAATCCAATAGTAAAAAAAATATGGCCTTTTTAATAGGTTGCTATATCTTTTAACTTAGTCTGTCTGACATTTCTGAACTACTCTTGAAATAGATGCCAACCTTCATGGATCAAATGGCAACCTCTTACTATCCTTAACTTCCAAAAGTCTTTGCAGGGTCAGCAAGACCTGTGTGTGTGTTGTTCTTCACCTAATTGGATAACATTTTCGTCGTTACTGTTCTTTCTTCCTGTTACTTTACATTACCACATGCAGAATCTGTTAACATTTAAGCAAGTTTTTCACAGCTTTCCTATTCCTACTTCCCCCAAGTCTACAGGCATCATCATGCAATAGCAGAGCACTAAGCAACAGATGCTAATCCCATAGTTTAATGCACCACCAGAAAGTAACCAGATGCTATGATGATAAGAGCGGTATAATAACCTGTATGAAATAAAGTATTCTCATTGTTCATTTTTATCTCCTCTCCCAATCTGGATTTCTGTGCTTTAAGGGAACTTATTTCCCAGGAGTACATCTACAATGAACTATTCAAATGACAGCATGGTTAACATGAATTCTTTTACTCTGAATAATCAAGTCTATTATACCGATAATACTGTACAACTTCTAGGAATATTTAATTGTCATTCAAATACTTAACCACACAGATACCTACTGTTTATTTTAATATAAGGTTAAAATAATCTCCTTGTTACTGCTAAAATGCTGTGTGGGGAAAAAAAAAATACTCTGTAATCCAACAAAATGTTTTATTTGGATTAGACCTGCCCACTTCCTCCTTCTAACTTCAGTTTACCTTTTCCTTTTGGAATATAACCTAATTTAAGCACTTTCTTACTCCTTTTTGCTTTTCTGTCTTCCAAATGTCACTTGTATTCAATTGTCAATATTTCTATGAGTTTTTTACTTCTCCTGATATCAGTCCTTGCTCTTACTTCCTTACTGGAGTACAAACACAGAAGCCTCAGCAGCTCTATAATAAAAAACATTTGTGTTTTGCTGAATCAAGATTTACAAAGATAAAATTTTATCATAAGTTATAAACTTTATATCTTACATGCAGTTTGTGGGGTTTGGTTTTGGTTTTGGTTTTTGGTATGTTTTTTTTTTCATAACTGCAATAGTCAAAATCATTATAGAATGATTAGGCTTGGAAAGGACCTTAAGATGATCTAATTCTAAAGTCCCCTCCCATGGGCAGTGATGCCTCATGATAGACCATGTCGTCAAAGGCTCTGTCCAACTGGGCCTTATGTAAGTATTTTATAATTGTTTGTAAAAGAATATTTTTCTTTGGTTTTGTTCCAAATTGTATATTTTGTCCAGAAGGTATAAAATCCAATAATTTCAAGTGTGTAAGAGAATATTGATCCTGCTTATACTTCAAATGTTAACTTACCTAACTACATTTTCATAATATTGCCATTACGACTACATGTGTTATTAGTGCAGGCTTATAGCCAGGCCAAGTAGTACCTCTGATCTTCACTGCCAGTAGATTTCCTAATTCAGTACTTTCTGTCATGTTGTGATTTTAAACTATATGTATTTCTATATGGTTTGTCTAAATGAATGCACATGAACTGTAGCCTAGGATGATGGTTTCTGTATATGTGAAGATAAAGCTGTGTCATGAAGTCAACACACTGGAGGGGATGGATGCCATCCAGAGGGACCCTGACAGGCTAGAAAGGTGGGCTAGCACAAACCTTATGAAAGCCAACAAGGCTAACTACAATGTGTTGCACTAACTACAGGTTGGGTGGAGAATGGATTGAGAGCATCCCTGAGGGTAAGGACTTGGGGAGAGTTGATTGATGAAAGGCTCAATATAAGCTGGCAGAGTAAAATGTTTGGTGAAGCATGTTAAATATATGGATCTTCATCTACCCCTCCTATCCTTTGTAGCTAAGGAATGATCATGGAGATAATAACTATCCTGTTACTACCCACCAACAAGGGAAGGCTGATGTTATCACAGGAGTGTGCTTTACGTCCTTCAGTAAGACTTGGAAACAAAATATGCAGCTGCTTCTTTTTATAAAGAAATCACCAAGCCTCTGTACCATCTGACCACCAACAAGGAGAAACCAACCTGTCAAAGGGTTTCTTTGAAAGATTTTTCAGTTATTTTTTCAGATGGGAGAAACAAAATCATGATACTTAATGGACATTAATGGACACCCATAATCAGAAGTGAAATACTGATTTTCAAATGCTACCAAGATTCAGCAACAGTTGTCACTGCTTATAGACTCTGGCAGTTCATCTGCCAAGTATGGAATTCTGGCATTTAAATCCAGGTGTTAAGAACTGAAAATATTCACAAACTAAGATGAACAGAAAGCATAGTGTGAGACAGGCAGGGGTGGGGAGTAGGAGGGCACAGCCTACCTGTGCTTGACACTTTTTTTAATATTAATATAACTACTTTAAAAAAATATGAAACAGCAGAACTAAGGTTTTAAAGATGCATTGCAAGTGATCATGGGAGTGTGAACTAACTCACTGATAAAACTCCATGGAGGAAGAAATCCACCAGTCTTACTTAACAGTGCTATCAAAATGGAGGTTTAGATGACTTGTGGGCTAACTATCACCACCATCAAAACCTGAGCACCTAGAATTTCTGCCTTCTTTACAAAGTGAGTGATCACGCTGTATGCAGAAAACGTAATTCTGAAGTAGGAGTGAAAGCAGGGTTCAGTATGAGCTATTAAGCCATCCTTAAAATATACTGCTTAGGGGCAAAACACAGTAATACTGTATGCTAGAAACAGCAAAAGCAATTCATAATCTGCTTCAAAGGAAGAAATACTTATTAAAAGTATGTCTTTCAGGTGCAGCTTGAAAAGTATAAACAGTTTTTAAAATATTGAGCACAATATAAATGCAGATTATGCAAGTTTCTACTAACTAAAAAGCCTAGTTACAGCGTTATGACAACTTTATGACATCTAACCATCATAGCAAGAGAAAACATGGAAGAGATGGCAGGTGGGAAGAAGTACTTGATATTCGAGGGAAAATATTAATGGATGTGTCTGAAATGTAACTGCCTTTTAACATGTCATGCTTAGGAATATTTGCATAACATTATCCTTTAAATTGCAGCGTGTACATATTAATTTTGCAGTGTCACTCTCAATAAGTCTGGCATCTGCACATTCAATAGGCCCAATCTAGCACACTTGCATCTCTCTATCACAGACATCTGGAGTTTCAGTTGAGGAAGTGACTCAAAAGCAAGTCCACCCAGACAGACATGAAGAAACATCAGTTTGTGGAGAAAAACTGGAAACCCCCAAACAAATCACATCCTAGGAAACTGTCCTGCAATGTGAAGGAATACCTTAAGGCACCCTCCATGCTTTCCCCACCTACCTTTCTTAAATCAGTTTTCGTCCTCTTGATAATCCCTGTCATATGTGTACTAGAAGTCCATAAATAAATATATACATAATAAGCATCCATGAATGGGCTGCAAAATTGCTGAGAAAGGCATACAGAACAATTTAGAAATAGGACTGAGTAGTTTAAAAAGAGATGAAAAACTTCAGTGAGGAAGAATTATGAAGCAAAGCATATGCTCTATGTACGTTCTTAGTCCTCGGTGTTACATACTCCCTAGCACATATTTTTACCTCTTCCATTCTGCAGCCCCCTCTTTCCCTAAGTACATCATTAGATACATGTGAAATATTGGCTGTAATTTTTTTCTGTTTTAAAAAGATTATCCTTATTCAATAACATATTCTGAATATAGAATATGCTTATTCAGAAAATAATATTAATATGAATAGGATATACTTATTCAAAAAACCCACAAAGCTGTACGTGTCTAGTCTTGTTATCAATGTGAACAAAGTCTTTTTCATTAGATGGTACCATTTTGGAATTTCCACCTGCAGTAGAAAGAAGGAATTGCACCACAGATCCAGTGAGCCAAGGCTGACGTACACGAGCTTTTTCTTGTAATACATGAGACACCATTAAAGGCAATAATACCCTGCAACAGTCATGGTTTCTATCTATTTACTTTTAAAAGCATGAAGAAAAGTTAACAGTCGCAGAGTCTCAAGGAGACTAAGACCTACCTATGAGTATGTGTTCAAGCACAGGCGTTTCAAGCAGGCCCTTGCCACATTCAGACTGCAGAGTGATATTAGGAAACAGATTTAGACATATAAATTTGCCATTTCCTACCTTTCATATGTTTCATTTTGTAACATAAGTAATTTCCTTAGAATATAATTTCTTTATAGTATAGTTTCTATTCAAGAAGAATTAGATGTGCTTGCCAAAAAGCTTTCTGTTTCCATTATGAGTTAATAGGATACAAAACTTCAGAACATATTACTGTCTTAATACCAAATTGCCACACAAAACTATAACAACTTCAATTTATTATAGCTGTTGGTGTTTCCACCAGGGCAGTTGTAAAAAGGCTGGAAAATATTTTAACTCATTTTTAGCAAAACTTTCCTCCTTATCCTTTCTACATTTTTCTTCCTGATTATTTGCTTAATTGCATTCCAGCAGATCAGAAAGCAAAGTCATCAGTAGTGTGTAAAAACTATCCCCAGAGAGGGTTAGAAAAATGAAACTGTTGATAAATTGAAAGGTGATTGTAGATAAGCAATTCATTTTTGCTATATATTAGGAAAATAAAGGAAATAATTTCAGATAGAAAAGATGCAGTAATAAAAATAACTTCTTGAAGATATCAGTTCAAAATGCAAAATAATATTACTGGTGTATTTAGATAAAATTTCCCTTGAATGTTCCAGGAAATGCTACTTAAAGCTAAGCCTTTGGCTGTATGACAGTTTTTAAGATACTGTAAAACATGAAACAAGCTAGTATCTCCCCCAGTTATTCTGAGAAAATGCCAAAGCCATGATAGTTATAGTTCTACTGTCCCAAGATGAGGCTTGCAGTTCACAGCTCCTGTAATTTCTGACATATTTTTGTCTGGAGGTATTTGAGGAAAGAAAAAATAATTGCATATACTATCCTATTCTTACCTGCCTGACCAGCTTTTTAAGAGTACATTTGAAGCTCTACAGAATCAAGTTGGTGAGATGTTTCCTCAAACAACTCACACAGTCTACTTCAGATGATAGATAATTTATGTTTCATTTGGCATTTCCTTACAAAAACAAGAAAATGTAGGACAAAGAACAAAGGTGTAGTAGACAATTGCCTTAAATACTCGCTTGTAAATTATCTACATTTAGAATAATTAGGTAGGAAACTATTTTTTTTTCAGGCTTCCTTCTACTGTAGTAAAATCATATGAGTATTGCATAAATTAAAAGTTTTAATAAAAAAAAAAGACTGTATTCTTAGTCTCAGATATTCTTGCTTTCATAAACATAGTTGGAAATACCCAAGAGTTTGAAGTTAGAAAAAGTCTTTGAAAACCTCTTCTATAACTAATAACACTACAAAGTTAAAAAGAGCATGAAAGGAGGAGTTGGAGGAGTTCTTTCATGCTCACATTCAACAGCTAAAGCATTAACAAAATTATCAAACTGTTCAATATGGATGGCAAAAGAAAATAGTTGCCAAGTTTCCTGAGAGCCTGACCTTGCAAGTAGCCTCCTGTGTTTGTATGATGATCTGTTAAAATCCGTTTCATCTAAAAACAAGGCCTTTCCCTATCTGGATGTAGCACCAAGACTGGAGCCTATATATGTATTTACTAACAACTTAGTATGTAAGCTTTCCACACAGAGCATTAAAAATATTTAAATCGGTTAGTTAGTTAGCTGAAAGTTCTATATGGTTAGACTTTTCTTGGTCTCCAGACACAGGAAAAAAAGAGACACTGTATATTCCACAGACTTTAGAACCTATTATTCTAAGGCTTGTATTTAATTTCAAAGGATCATGAAGAAGCCCCTTATTTTCCTTTAAGAAAGACAAAAAGAATGCTTAATGGTAGAGATGCTTGAAGAGACACGGGGATTTGGATCCTGACTTCTTGAATATACACAGTTGGCCAGGACCACCATCCCGGTTTTTTAACAAAGGCTCTCTAATCAGCTTTCTGTATGATGACTGTAGCACACACAGCTTTTATTCTTCAGGGGCAGCTCCTCTCCCAGCTGAGGTGAGATCTGCATAGGACGGGTTTGATCCGCTATTACTGAAGTTATGGTTTACCTGTGTGGGCATATCATCTCACCCAGCACACACAAAATGCATGATCAAAGTAAGAAAGAATTTCTGATGATAACCTCCTGCTGGGAAAAGGCATATACATGTGTTACTACCCTCAAGAAAATGAGTCCATAGCAGCAAAAACCTTGGAGAGATTTCCCATCCAAGTCACCCACAGGGCTTAGCATAGCTGTCCAGTAGCTGCTACTACATACAAAGGGAAAATGGAAGTGAATTTAGGACTAACCAACTAAAACCACCACAAACGAAAATTTATAGGCAAAGTTAACAGGAGTTCTGGGGACTTCCATTAGGACAAGAGGTAACAGCCTCAAGCTGTGCCAGAGGAGGTTTAGATGGGGTATTAGGAAAAATATCTTCACTGAAAGGGTTATCAGGCATTGGAACTGCCCAGGGAAGTGGTGGAATCACCATCCTTGGAAGTTTTCAAAAGATGTGTAGATGAGGTCCTGAGTGATATGGTTTAGCGGCACACTTGGCAGTCTTCGGGTAATGGTTGGATGATCTTAAAAATCTTTTACAACCTAGCTGATTCTACGATTCTAAGATTACTGACATAAACTGAAGAGAAATACTGTCTTAGCTAACTGAAATGCCACATTACTTATACTGAGATCCACAAGCAATCTTTTTATATTTATGTGTACTAAACTCCTTCAAATTCTTGCACACTCAAGCTGAAAAAGAAACAGTACTCCTGACAAACGGCTTCATTTAAAGCCTCTCTGAATACATACACATTCATATATTTTTATCATCAATTAAAACAAAGGGCTCAGTAGAACAATTATTTACTACTGGGCATTATGAGAAATATCTCTGAATTAAATTATTTTCAGTAGTGAAAACTGTTAGCACATGAATAAAATTGAATTATTTTAATAATAATACTGTCTTTTAAAGGACATTTTGATCTTGCCCAGAAATACATGGAAATCTGGGCATGGCTACACGCAGCACTTAGTTGAGAATCTGCTTTTGTTGTTAATTATTCAGGGGCAAACTGAAATGATTTAATCTGTCTTGATTCTGTAAAAAAACTCACCCCTGTGCTCAGAAACAAGCGCACAATTTTACACCGTACAAGACCTCAAAATAATAACAATACAGAAACTGGGATGAAAACTAAGTATTTCAGTACTGGGTCTTCAAGAGAGGCAAGACCAGGTGTTTCAAAGGAGGTTTAAGTGAGACGCAATTAATAGACAGCCATAGGTTTATTTTATTCTAGCTTTTATACCTGTGGTTTATAGTTTGCTTGTGAACAGATATCTGTATGTATCTGAAACCTGAGTGGAGAGTGATTAGCTGAATCCTGTGGTTTTGTTCAAGCATGACACCAGCAACCAGATTTCCTGTGTGAAAACTGTGAATACAATTGTCACTTCCATTGACTGTTCCTTATAATGTCCTCTGTGTCTGCCAGTAACTTTATGTGCTAGAGTAGTCCTAACTGGCTAAAATTTCTGAAACAGGCTCAAGCACTGTTGGAGTATTAAAAACTCAGTGAATTTTCTTGCCAGTTATCAGAGCTGTTCTGGCATGTACTTCAAATATTTTTTCCCAAAATAATTATTTAGGGTTTATTTAGTATTTCATATAAACCCCAAATTCTTCCCTTGTAATGAAAATATAAGGTGACGCCAGTAGTTCAAAATTACATGAAATGTAGACTTTAAATAAAAGAATTTTAAAATTATCATTTTCATGTTGCATTTTCTATGTCCATATAGAAAATTTCTTGTCCACAATCTGTATACCAAACGGGGTTTCGAAGCCTCTAGGAATACCTATGGGCTTACAAACTTCAAAATACAGCTTTTCGTCAGACAGCTAATTCTTGTAAGTTTCGCGTTGTATGTAAATTCCATTATCGCACAGTATTGGAATAGCAACCCAGTGCCTCAGTCACTAAGCAATCTTTCAGGCTCACAGCACCCTATGCCACAAACACCAACAGAATAGGGGGCTCATCAAACCTATGAATAATCTTGAAAATACTTTGATTCATGTTTTAAGTTGGTTGAGAGATCTAAAAGGTGACACCTCAGCTCTAATTTCATTACCAGTAGAAAAGATCAGCACCATCCTCAACACTGAGCTGCTCATCTTCACTAATATTCAGCAACCTCCCTTACTTCTTCACAGACATGTTCATAAGCTGGGATCCAGTTAGTTCATGGAAAATGTGCAGAATGCATACAAAGACATATTGAATCCAGAACTATCTACTATAGCCCATTTTTCCTATTTCATGAAGGCTACAATCAACACCAGTAAGGACACAAAAAGCCCATAAATAAAGCCAGTAGGGAGAGCAAATGTTTTGTAACTGTGAAACTTCTTTTGGAGGTCGAATCTTTGCCTTCGGACTGCTTTTCTTAAAAAATGTCATTGACTGACAGACATTCTTTATCCACAAACATAGACTAAGCAACCTTTGGGAGTGAGGGTACGGAATAAAAGGGTTTGGAAAATACAGGGAAGAGGCAGGGAGAAAATAGTTATTCTCTAAAAATGCAGTTTACATGATGCAGATGGATTTGACTTCATTATTTTAATAAAAGAAAATATTCGCTCTGTTAAAGGTAAGTCTGGAGAAATCTGACTGAATTATACTGGGGTTTGTTACAGAAAAGTGATGAATGATACTTAAGGAAAGAAAGAATGTTAAAAAAAAAATATTGTTATTTGGTCCACAATTATTTCTTTTCCCAGATTTCTCGTACTGATGAATAACCAATTATTATTCCAAACCAATCTAAGCATTACAATTTCATGACAGTTTATACC